>JAVSCE010002360.1:0-55515 GCA_032199065.1 Smutsia gigantea | reverse complement strand
GTATGCGGCTCCATATCTTACCCGCCTTGCGGGGTGCCGAGTCCTCTCAGGTGCAGGTGCAGGCTGTGTGCGGTCCTGTGTATTCTGGTCTCTCTTTTAGGAATAGTTGTATTTGCTGTATTTTCATAGATATATATGGTTTTGGTAGGAGATTTCCACCACCCTGCTCACACCGCCATCTTCCCGTTACTCCGCAGCCCTCATTTTTAAAGTAGGGTGTAATTGACCTGCGAGGAGATGCAGGGCTGTCTGCAGTCCTGTGGCTCTCCGCCCTCATGCCTTCTGGCTCAGCTGCTGCCCGCTGCTGCCCTGAGCATGTTACGCTCCAGGCTGTGTGTGGATGGATGTGGGCTGCATGTGTCAGTGGCTGGCTTCTGAGCAGTGTGCCTGTGTAGGTGCCTTGAGTCGCCACACCTCCTGGTGGCCATCGGGGTCTGGCTCGGGGAGCACGGCCTCAGGAGCCTACATGTGAGTCTGTGTGGACCTTACCTTTCTCTCCTGTGTCTGGGACAGTTGCTCACAGCCACCCAGGTGCCTGGCAGAAGGGCCAGCCCCTCCTGGGCTCTGCTGCTTCAGTCACCCGGCCCCAGCCGTGGTATCCACATGCCAGCTGGGGATCATCTCCTGGTATCCTGGAAAGTTGGGTGGAGCCAGCATGACCAGCCTCAGCCAGATCTGGGGATTAACAGGCACTGCCCAAGTTGGCTGGAACATTCCATATTCATGGCCCTGGAAGGGCAACTCTCCAGTGTGCCCAGTACACTTGGGAACAGATGTTTCAGCTCCCCAGGTGATTTGGAGGTGTGGACAACTGAGCCATAGGGTATGGGTCCACGCCTGGTTCTGCTTGCTGACCTCTGCCTCATCTTTCCTGCCTTCACTGGCAGTCTCACCTGGGCAATGATGTGGAGGTGCTGGTTCTTACCAGGGAACAGAGAGAGCAGCACAGTGCACAGGCCTGGGGCATTGCCCACCCACCCACCGTGTCAGAGCTGGGAGCTGGCAGCTAGGCCTTGAAGCCACTCCATCTCCTGTGCTTGGGAAGAGCCCATCGTGCCACAGGCCCTTCTCGGGAAGTCTTTCTGGCTGTGTCTCTGTGGATTGCCAGTTCCAGCCCTTCTCCCTCCTTTCCCATGTTGACTGGCCATTTGGAGACCCTCCTTTGTGAGAGCTTATTAGGACCACAGCCAGTTTTCTGCAGGGTGCCAGCCTTGTTCACTGCCAGGTGGGAGTCTTTTCTACACTCTGGATAAGGACCCCCTACCCGCAGGCAGCAGTTCTGCCACTGCCACTGAAGGAGGCATCAAGTGCCAATGTGCCCCTGCCTCATGGGGCCTTATTTTGTTCCATTGTGACATGAGAACTTGAATTCTGAGATCTTGGAGGTAGGCATTAGATGAAATGCTATACTTCAGGAGACTTATATAAGAGTGGTATCTCTTACTGTTACTAATTTTTTTTAAATGGGAGGAGATCTCACACCCAGTGGGATAGCTAAAATCAAACAGAGACAGTAACAAGTGTTAACGGGCATGGGGAGAAATCCAAGCCACAGTCTGCTGATTGAATGGAAAGTAGCATGGCTGTCCTGGCAAGCAGTTAGGCAGTTCCTCAGTGTTAGAATGGCCCAAGCAGGGGAGAATGTGCAGCCAACAGTGCATTCCCACCCGTATGCCTGAGGGAGTACAAACGTGTGACCAGGTGTTCACAGCAGCACCGTACAA
The DNA here is from genome assembly GCA_032199065.1 of Smutsia gigantea. Lineage (NCBI taxonomy): Eukaryota > Metazoa > Chordata > Mammalia > Pholidota > Manidae > Smutsia > Smutsia gigantea. The sequence continues at coordinate 53,791 of JAVSCE010002360.1, read as the reverse complement.
AACAGCCCCAAAGTGGATACTACCCAAATGTACCACCAGATGCTGGTATGTGTGCCACATGGATGGGCCATAACCATGCTCACACAGAAGCCAGTCATGGAAGACCAGAGGGTGTGTTTCTCTTTCTGTGAAATGTCCTGAATAGGCACATCCACAGCCAGAAAGCCCATTGGTGGTTTGCGTGTCTGCGGAGGGGAGCTGGTGAGGGACTGCTAATGGGGATGGGCTCTGTTGGGGGTACTGAAAATGTGTATTTAGATAGTGGTGATGGTCACATGCCCTGGGAACACACCAGACCGTAGAATTGCACGTTAAAGGGTGGATGTTGTGGAGTGTGAATTACATCTTTAAATTTTCAGGGGAGGAAATGGGGAGTCTTTTTGCTTGCTCAGTGGTCTGGGGAAACTTCAACCCAAAGAATTGGGGCCCTTTCCTCATTCTTAACCACCTTGGGCCAGGTCACAGGATCCATGTGGCGATTGGCACCTTGCCTCCTGCTCAGACTTTTCAGCACATGTATCCTTCCTGTGAGTTGAGCTAATGTTTTTTGATGTCAAAATCATAAATGTAATTGCTTTTCTTAGTATGTATTCCTCATGTAACAGTTTACCTTGAGGGGATTGGAGATCTCTAAAAGACCTTCTTAGAGATGTTTCTCAGTGCATTTTCTGGATATAATCATCACCAGCAAACAGCATGGAATTAATTCATCCTTTTTTCTGGCCTCTGTGCAGTGGAGTGTGGTGAGAGGTCCTTTGCCTTGTCCTCTTTAAGGGAGGCTCTCCAGTGCTTGTCTGTTATTTACACATGCATCCTGCTCTTTGTTAACACTGGCTCTCAGATTCGTCTGGGTAGACGCATTGTAGATGCTCATTTTATGGAATTAAGGAAGTCAAACACCCATTTTTCCAGAGCATCGTAGTGCAGCTGGTGTCTTCCTTCTGAGTGTGTGGCTGGGTGGCAGGCCCTCTGTGCGTGGCCTTCTGCCGCACTGCATGGTTTACTGACTGCTTGCTTGTCCTGACCCCTAGGCAGGTGCCGTCAGTTTTTTAAAGTTGAATTGGTGTTGCCAGCTTTGTGTCCTTGGGTGGGTGGGTGAGTCTCAGTTGGCCTGTCCTGTTGGTGGAGTCTCCCCAGACTTACATGCTGAGTCTGTGGAGCTGCTGGAGGGGATGCGTGCCTTCTGAGCCTGCCTCGTGCGGGGGCTGCATGTGGAGCACTTTGGGCCTGGCTAGTTTTTCTCTTATGTTTGGGTGTTTGTTCTGTCACTTCCCCACAGCCTGTTAACGTTGTTCTGTCTCAGTGTCATGCGTGCGTGCGTGTGTGTGTGTGTGTGTGTGTGTGTGTGTTCAGTGCTGCCCCTACCCCCCCAAGTACAGCGCCCTCTAGTGGTGACCCCACGCTTTGACAGATGTTTCTGTTTCTGTTTATTCAGTTTCCTGTTTGTTCTGTGAGCCCTCTGGGATGCAGGTGGTATTGAAGAGCTCAGTTTTCGTGTGTTTGGGTGTGTGCCAATATATTTTTTAATAGCTTTTATTTTTTAAGAACAGTTTTAGATTACAGAAAACTTGTGGAATACACATTTTTAATTTTGTTCTGCCATGGTGCACATGTGGAATGTCTTCCATTTTCAGGACACTGTGATATCACTGCATCCCATTGTTCTGCTATGGTGTTTTACAGAGGGGGTGCCCTTCCACCTGCTCTTGGTCTTCTCAACTTTGATGTAAATTCTGATCACCTGCCTGCGTGTCTTCCGTCACAGCAGGGCTGACCTTTTGGGCCGGTGACCTGGGTGTGGATAGAACCCTCAGCCTGTCAGTGCTGTGAAGTCCTTAGCTCTCTGTCCTGTCCTTGAGCTCATACCTGTTGCCCTTCTCAGCCTGAGCCCCACTGAGTTGACGAGGCTCCTGTGGACGCCGGCTTGCCGTGGGTCCCGCCCTTCCCAACCCTCGGAGGCACCAGGTTCGCCTTTGGCAGCAGCTTGTGCTGGGGGCACCAGTGTTGGAGGCCCATGCAGTTGGTCAGTGTCTGCTGAGCACGGGCTGTGCCATGGCCTTGCATTGGGCTGCTGTCCTTCCTCACAGCAGCAGTGGGCAGTTACACACCGGGCTGGGTAGTGAGCTCTGCCCCCGGGCCAGGTCTGGCCCCACAGGTGGGCACCATGTGGGGTGACCACCCCCCCCTGACCTGTGGCTGCCAGGTGGCCCAGTGATGCCTCTTGGGGTTCTGGCACACACCTGCCCTGAGGAGCTGCTCTAGGGGCAAGGTGCTGGTGCAAACACCACTTAACTGGAAGGGCAGTGAGTGATGCCTGGGGGGGCAGCGAGGCTGCAGTGCTGCCGGTCACTGATCCACAGTCAGGACTACTCATGAGCTGTGGTGTGACCCTGCCGTTTGTTCTGTGGTTGCCCAGATGCCGGGCTTTGGAGTCTCTCCAGCTGGGAGAGAGCTGGGTGCTGGGAGTGCTACAGTGGGGGGGTGGGGGGCAGGAATTCCAAAAACAAAGGGCCGAGAGTTCCAAACCCCAGCATCCTTGTGGAAACTGTTTCGATTGGCCTCACCTCATGGGATTTTCTCCTGGCGTAGTGTGTGTTGGCTCCCTTGGGCCAAACTGGTGTCCCTAGAACCACCCTCCCGCAGGCCTGGCTCCCGCCACCGCTCTGGCCGCAGGTGTGGGCTGGCTGCGGTCCAGAGCTGGGCCAGCCCGCCTGTGCAGGTCTGCCTCTCGGTCCTGCTTGGTGTGTCAGAGGCGGGGCCGGCCTCTGCAAGCCAGGCCGATGACCAGGGCTGATGACAGGGATGTCCACACCTACTCTCTGCTGCTGCAGAGCAGACGTACCTCCACGTGGGGGCTCTCGCCGTTCCAGGAGTGGCACAAGAGGAAATGGCACCTTAGCACCAGCTTGGCATTGCACACCATGACTCAGTGAGGGGAGGGCAGTCAGTGCCGCAGGGCTCACACCACCTCTCCTGCCTGCTGGGGGCTCTCGGCTCTCATGGCCAGGAGAAGGGGGCCTCCTCCAGGGCTCAGAGGCCTGGTCTGAGGACCTCCTCCCAGCCTACCTGGTCCTACCCTTGGACCTTTCTAGCCCGTTTCTGCACTGGAGCCCCCATCCTTCTAGGCTAGGGTCCGATGTAGCAGGCCCAGGGATGGCCCTCGGGGCACACACTACAGCTTCCCATGAGAACCACAGCAAGGGGGTTCCGACCCGGCCAGGGCTCAGCACACTGCTTGAGGCCGCAGCTGGCTCGCAGCCTGGTCTCGCAAATAATGTTTTACTCCCTTTTCCTGCTGTGTCTCTGTTGCTTTCACACCACAAAGTTGAGAGTCCTTGCAGCAGACCCACACCTGTGTGACAGTTGTTTTTATGTGCCACCCTGGTGGGCTGAGGGTGCTGGATAGCTGGGGAAGCATCATTTTTGGGTGTGTCTGTGTGGGTGTCCCTGCAGAGGTCAGCATTTGATTCACTGGGCAGGCCTCACCCAGTCCCTCAGGCCGAACGGAAGAAAGCTGAGCAGGGTTTGCACTCTGCTAGAACTGGGCCGGTGCCCTCTGCCCACAGCACCAGTGCTTCTGGCTCTCAGGCCTCCCAGGATCTTGGCTTGCAGACCGCGGTCATGGGCCTTCTCGGTCTGCCTGAGTCCATTCCTCTAATAAATCTCCTGTGCAGCCTTATGTGTGTCTTCTGGGTTCTGTTTCTCCGAGGAGCCCTGACGAATACAGGTCTCTTCCTGTTTGCCTCCCCCTCAGTCCTTGTCCCAGCCCGAAGCCCCATCAGAGATGCCTGTGGGGAAGGAGCGCTGCAGCCTCTCCAAAGGCGTCTTCTTTCCTTGAGAGGGCCTGGGCCCTGAGCTGAGATGGTCAGGGAAAGGTAAATGAGGCCTTCTGCCTGAGAAGTGCACACTCTCCCCATGGGCACCGGGCTCTCAGTCCCCATCTGGTTGACCACTCTGTGGGCCTGGGACCCGGTGGCTCTCTCTGAATCCCAGGCCTTGTGCCCATGGACTCTTGCGAGCCCCTTCCAAATTTCCCATTTAGGTGTGTTCCAGTATAGCTTTACCTGCAGAACCAGACTTGGGCCAGATGTGGCAGGTGGGGCCGCTGTGTACCAACTGTCCATGTCCAGGAGTACTTCAGGTGGGCAGTGGAAGTCTATGGTCTATAGTTACCATCTCTGCTTCTCTGGCCTGCCTTTTTCTCCAGATCTTGGCCTGGTCAGGGCAGTGGTGCGGCCCTGGGTCTGGACAGCAGAGCATGGGCTGGGTGTCTGGGGCCTCCCGTGTACCATGTCCTTCTTGGGGCTGTTGGGGGTCTGGACATTTAGTGCCATCAGAAATGCCAGCTGTGGGGGCCTTGGTGGGCCCCCATCTCAGGGGAAGCCAAGGTTCAGCTTGTTGCCTGAATGCGCCGTCTACGGGAGCCCTGCCGTCACAGGGGAACCCTGGTGGCTCTGTTGTCTCCAGTCCAGCGTGCCCCTGAAGTCAGGCCCCACGCTCCACTCCTGCCGTGGCCCACTGGACCAGTGCCCCATGTCCTGGGCTCACCGCCCTTGGCACCTGATCTAGGCTGTGTTTGCTCTCCCAGGCCCCCTGCTCTGTCCCTACTCTTCCAGTGCCTCTGGGCCCCCACTCCTGTCATGTACATTGTTGGTGCCCTCCACACCTGGCTTTGAAATCTTGCCTTGGGCCTCCTCATTTGGCAAATCCACCACATCTGACCTAGGTGTCTGCATGGGTAGGGTGAACTTGAAGCAGGCTGGCTGTGACCTCATGCCTGGACTCGCCCAGCCTGCACAGCTTCAGAGCCATGGGCTGGGAGCCTGCCAAGGGACAGCATCAGCCTGCCTGTGGCCGGGCAGCCCCACGGGGACATCAGGGCAGTGCCACTACCACCTAGAAGCCCAGACAAGTGTGCTGTGGTTAGAAGGCTGTCAGCCATGGGGTTTTGTGGGTGGTGGTAGGTGGAGGCCCAGGCTGGATCCCTGGTATGCCCTGGTGGAGGCCCTCAGGTGGACACTGGCCTGGGGGGGGACATGGTGAGCCTGTGAAGGTGGCTGGGACTAGTAGGCCCACAGCCAGGCACGCAGTCAGGCAGCACATGCTGCACTCTGAGCACATGCTGGGATGGTCGGGGTGGGGCGGGCAGGTGAGCTTTGAGCTGGAGTCAAGGCCATGGGCCGTGCAAGGTGGTGTGCAGATGGGTGGCTGAGTGATGGGGCATGATCTCCGTTCAGCCTCTCTTGCCCTCTGTCCTGGGCACTTGGACATGTGCACAGGGACGAGGCCCCCTAGGTTTACCCTTTCTGGGATTGGACAGGATGCTAGTTCATCAGTTCTCTATGGGTACATGCTCCTGAGATCAGCCTAATCTAGAGAACGGAGGTATCCGTGACCCCAGCAGCCACGGCACACGCTCGTCCGTATCCCCTGGAGTCTTTTGTGACTGGAGTCATGCAATTGCATTTGGCCTGGCTTTCCCCCCAGTATAATATCAGTGCATCAGTGTTACTGTGCGTGCCAGTGTGTGCTGCTGAGTGGCATTCCATCGTGTGGAACCTCTGTTGTGCCATTGCTGGTTTATCTGTCCCTTTCAGCCCATGTGGTTGTCTTGTTTTGCCTGTTACAGATATGCTTCCATTGCTCTAGGGTAAACGCCTAGGAGTGACTGGCTGTGCTCTGCCTCAGATACATGCTTAGCTTCCTGAGAGTCTGCCCGTTCTTTTCAAAGTGCTTATACCATTTTACATCCCCACCAGCAGCGGGGGCTGCCCCATGCCTGAGCCAGCCTGTGGGTCAGGGTCTTAAACGTCCCTGTAGCTGTGTGGTGGGGCCTCGTTGGAGCTGTTGCGTGTGACTCCTTGGTCACTTATTTGTATGACTTGAACGTCTTCTCTTTTGATTCTTTCCCATACATTTACTCTCTAGTGTTCAATTCTTTTTCCATTGTTCATTAGTTTTTCCTTGGCAAGTTTTGAGAGTTCCTCTGCTCTGGCTATAAGTCCTTTATCAGATGTGTGATGTGCACATTCTCTCCTGTCTGTGACTTGCCTTTTCATTTTCTCTCTTTATGAAAAGAGTTCTGGACCTTGGCTATACAACAGTGTGAATGTTTGTAACACTTGTGAACTGTTTGCTTAAAAATGGTTCAGATGGTAAATTACTTTCAGCTTTCTGTGTCTTTATTTTTGTCCCATATAAGTCTCATAAACAGCATATAGTTAGTTGGGTTTTGTGTGGGGATAGTTTCTTATACCCAGTTTGAAAAGCCATTTTTAAAATTCTGATCGCTGTAACATGTGTTCATGCCTTCAAAACCATGTGTATTTATGTTTCTCAACAAAGTGTGTTAAAATGAATTTGGATTGCCAAGACACCCATTATTAATTTTTTAAATAACTTACGACAGAAAAACTCTAGATTTTTTTAGTTGATTTTTAAATCCCCTCCACCGCTATTCCCAACTCCTTGCCTCTGGCAGCCATTAATCTGTTTACTGTGTCTTTGAACTTTGACTTTGCGGTGTTTGTTTGTTTGTTTGTTAGGTTCCACATTAAGACAGACTCTAGGAGTTTTTCCCCTTCACCTGCCGAATCTCCAGCTGGATTTCACCAGCTTGGGAGATGGTGCTGGTACGCCTATGTGCTTTCTTGGCTCTTTTTGGATATAATTTGATGCTTTTATGTTTTGCTGTAAAGCTTTGTGCTAAGGACCAGAGACCATTCACCAGGCTCCACTTTGGCTGGGTCTGCAGTGTTCCACCTGCTGCTTGGGGCCTAGGGCCGCCCTCTGGTGGTGGGAACCGGCGCTGCTTTCAGTCTGTGTGGGCGATGGGATTGTTCTCTGTCTCTCTGAGTGGCCTTTTTGCAGCCTCAGTGGCTTCCTCCTAGGCCTGCACTGGCAGCTCCTCTGTGTGCCCCTCTGCCACTTTCCCACCTTGTGCCCCATTTCCAGAACTGCTGCCTCTCAGGCCTGCTCACTGCCTGGCGCCTCTTTCTGTATGAAGTTCCTGTCGTGGGCACACCTGTGCCCTGCCCCTCACCACCTGGTGTCGAGTGGTGTGAGAACCATTGCTTGGTCACATGCAGTAACAGTTATTTTTAGTTCTTCACCCAAGAGGTGGACCAGTCCGTGCTGCCGCGTTTTGGCGGGAGATGTAGGTCTCCGTCTCTGATGTCGGAAGAGCCAGCAGGTGCTTGTGGACCAGGCTGGATGCTGGGCAGAGGTGAAGATTCCGTCTGGGGCCAGCAGGCCTGGACTGGCTCTTGCACGTGTGTGTAGTGTGCACGCATGCGCACGCATGCATGTGTGGCACAGTGTTCAGCCACCTTGCCTCAGGACAGTCTCGTGGGGACATAACACCTTGTGAGATGTCCACACTCTGGCTCGGCTCTGGTTGCCCAGTTAGACTTGTTTGCAGGTTTGGAGAGACCCCCTTGAGCTGGCCCGTGTTTTCCAGAGCACCTGCCCAATGGGTCAGGTCCTTCCTCTGTGTTTGGAAACCTGGCAGGTCTGGCAAGCCCAGGGCTGGTATGCAGCTGGGGATTGGGCTGCCGCTCAGGGTCGGGCAGGTCCTGGGTAGACACGGATTTGTGCCTGGGTCTTTTCCTGAGACCAGGTTGGAGGAGGAGGAACACACAGACATCACAGAGCTGAGTGGACTTATTTTGAAGAGAAGCCAGCATCTCCCCAGGGCGCGCTGTGTGTATGGCTGGGGCCAGATGAGCAACACCTGCCTCGTGCTCAGAGGGAGAGCAGTTAGCCTGCCCAGACCTTGCCTCTTGTAGCCAGTGCTCTGCTGGCAGAGACAAGTCACTTTCTGCGTTTTGTTTTTTTTGTAGCAGAAACTGCCCTGCTCACTAGCATCCTTATATACAGCTTTGTACATTTTCCCCGTTGTTTTCTTGGGCTCATTTTGCAGACTTCCTGTGAAATACCAAATGAGTGGAAATGCTCATCTTTCTCTCAGGAAGTAAAAGAGTATCAACTTCCTTTTCCTCAGGAGCCTTATAAAGAGACAGGGTTCTCTGAGGTCTTCATGGGGCAGTGGGAAGGGGGCCAGTGCAGAAAGCATACCCGCAGGCCGGTGGTGTGGGGTTCTGGGTCCTAGGCAGTGCAGAGTGAGAAGGCAGGGAAAAATATGCTGGCCTGGCCCTTGCTGGCGGGATGGGAGGCCAGCGATGGCAGGCCAGGGATGCCCAGGACTTGAGGTTTGGGGAGGGGGCATCCCCCTCTCCTTCTGGTACTTTCAGTGCTGTGCCCAGGCCCTGGGCAGGCAAGTGGCGTCTCCCAACTGGGGCCTGTGTGCTGGCCTGTTGGCTACTCCTGCTGTCCTCACTTGGGCGGGACGTGGGCTCCCACCCTCCGAGGCCTCCCCAGGTGCAGGTGTCAGGTGTCCCTCAGGACAAGTGAACGGAGGGTCAGGATCAGGCAGTGGAAGGGTGCCTCCCTGAGCCTCGGTTTCCCATCTGGAGTGTAGTGGAAAGGGTGCTCTGTGGGCTGTGGGACTGCCCTGTGGTCAGGGTCTGACTGCCAAGAGGGCCACGCTGCGGGTCTGCACTGATCTCAGCAGCCCGATTAGCCCGCCCAGTCATTACTCGCCCCTGCGGTCTGGACCCACCCACCCGGTCACTGTCCGCCCCTCTTTGGTCCCGCCCCATCCTGGCCCCGCCCACCTGCTCTTTGGTCCTGGCCCCCTAAGCCCTTGTGGTGCGTTGAGGTGTTTTGCATCCTCCTGTGCTCCTCCCAGTGGCCCCTCCAGAGCCCCTCTCACAGTGTCTGCTCTCCACAGGCCTTTGGACAGGCGCACACGAACCACAAGAAGGTGGCGGCGGACAGCGAGGGCCGGGAGGAGAGCCTGATCCAGGAATCAGCGTCTAAGGAGCAGTACTACGTGGGCAAGGTGCTGGAGCTGCAGGCCGAGCTGAGGCAGCTGCGCAACGCGCTGGCCAACGCGCAGTCTGAGAGCGAGCGCCTGGCCTCTGTGGCGCAGGAGCTCAAGGAGGTACCACGGGCTGGGGACCCCTGCGACACCACCCAAGCCCACCCACTGGCCCAGCTCTCTGTTGGCATCTGCTGCTGCTCTCACTCCTCCCTGGCAGCCAGCCTCTTCTGGGCACAGGTCTGAATCCGCCTGCCTGCCCCACCCCAGTGGCTGCAGCAGTAGAGGAGCCCCTTATCTGTGGAGCTTCCATCTGGGAAGACCCTAGTGGGGAACTGGCCTAGGTTAAAGCATCTCTTAGAGGGGTGAGGCCTTCCCCAGAGCTGGGGAAATGTGGAGACACTGGAAGCTGCAGAATTAGCCCTCCACGAGATAGAAGATTGCTCAGAGGCTCTGAGTGGATGCATAACAGCTGGGATTGTAGGATATCTTCTCCTCGAGTTAGAGGAATGTATCACCGTGGAGGGAGAGAGGGTTATCAAGGAGAGAGAGAGGCTTATTGAGGAGAGAGAGACTTCGGCAGGAGAGACACACTTCAGTATCGCTTGGAGGAACTGGGCGATGACCTGTGGGATGCCCTTAAGGAAGAGAGACGGTTATTGAGAAGATGGGTCGTGCTCCTTGACGATTCCTATCAGCAGAAAAGGAGGAGGCAGCAGGAGAAGCAGCATTTTTCGGAGGCTGTGTGGGAGGGGAGGTAAGTGTGGGGCCTGTAGCCTCAGGGATGGTAGAGGAGTTGTCAGGTGACAATGAAGGGGTGGGGCTGATGGCCGATCTCTGGCTGAGGCCACCACCGAAGCACCAGCCACTCCTGTATTCAATGCCTGCCTGGTTGTAATTAAGAAAATAAACACACAACAACCTTGGGCTCCTCAAGGGGAGGAGCTGCCTCCTCTCCAGGGTGTGGAGCACTCCATGCTCTGCACCTATGCCCAGCCGAGCTGGTGGACATGAGTGTCTCGTATAGGTTCAAGCTGTCAGAATCTCTGCCTACATGTCTTTTGCGTCTCTGGGATATGGGGGTAGAAAACATTATTATGTCGGTTTCTGAAAAGAGTAGACTGGCTCCCCTGATGACTTACCCTTCCCTCTGGCAGCAGTTGCAAAGTGCCCATCATATGTCAGGGAATCGGGTTCTTCTAGATTGGCTGACAGCTGCCATCAGGGCAGTTTGGCCTAACAAGGGAGATTTACCAAACTTACCCACTAGCTGTAAAATGTATGCAGAGCTCCAATAGGGGTTATAAGAATGGAGCATGAAAAATATCATCAACAATACGGACCCCCAGGACCTTGTTGAGGAATTGTTCATGGTAGGAATGAGAAATCTGGTGCTGCACACAATATCCCCATCTCTCTTTGCGGCTAGTGACTATTCTTGCCCCCCCACATACAGCAACACATAAGTGAAGGTGTTCGTACTTTACGGATCTGGGGGAGGTTGAAACAATAAGAACACGGAAGGAAGTATGGGCTGCAACTGAAAGGAGAGGTGCAAAGGGCCCCGTGAAGGTCTTAAGGACCCAGACCTGGCTTGATTTGATAAAGGGCGGGGCAGTGAAAGACAAACTCAATGGGCAGCTCAATAGGATCTTGTTCAAACTGTTGTACGAATTAAAGCCAGAGCAGCAGTTCCAGCTGCTGAGGTCCAGGACATGGAAGCTGGAGTCAAAGCCCAATGTCTGGTGTGTGTCCCTGCAAGACTTCCTGAGGAGACAGTACTCAGGCTCTGCGTGGGACCTCATCCCCACAGTGTGATGATTGGGCATCACAGTATGACTGGCAGGGGCAAGGGCGGAGTCAAGGTCTGCACCTTTAGGGACATGGTGGGGAGCAGGGGCCACATAGAGAATAAGCAATTCATTGGTGTCTGTGAATGTGTAATGTGTCCTGGCACTGGTGGACCCAGGAGCTGAATGTTCTCTGATTTATGGCAACCCTGAGCATCTTCTTGGGACCCCTGCTGTGACAGATGGCTATGGGGTTAAGGCATTTAGAGTGAAGAAAGCCCAAATCCCCTTGGGGTAGGACATTTACCCCCAAAGCAGTGTACTGTGTACATTTCTCCAACCGCAAAATGTATTTTGAGGGTAGATATCCTGCAGGGCCTATAGTTACAGACCAATGCAGCTGAGTTAAAACTGAAGGTACGTGTGTTAAAGGCAGTACTGAGGGGACATGCTAAGCACCCACCTGTAGCTCTACCTGTATGTCAGCGGATGACAAATACTAAACAGTATAAATTGTCTGGGGGCACAAGGAAATTGGAGAAACTCTACAAGAGTTGGAGAAGGTGGGCACCATAAAGTCCACTCATAGTCCTTTTAATTCCTCCAGTGTAGCCAGTGAAAAAGTCAGGCAAGCTCCTGGCATATGACCATGGGCTACAGGGAATTGAGTAGAGTCACTCTCCGTTTGCATGCTGCTTTCCCCTCTGTAGCAGCCCTTAATGGACACAGTCATGTCCTAGGGACATATCATTATCTTGTGGACCTTGCTAATGCTTCCCTCTCTATTGACACAGCACAGAAAGTCAGCAACAGCTTGCCTTCATGTGGGAAGGCCGGCAGTGGACATTCAATGTCGTCCCACGGGGATACCTCCACAGTCCCACCATTTGTCATGGACTTGTATCCCAGGACGTGGCCAAATGGAAGAAACCGCAAATGGTGTGGCTGTGTCAGTACATTGATATTATGCTCACGTCTGATTCTCTTACAGATTTCAGAGGGGCACTTCCTAGAGTGCTGCAACATCTACAGGACAAAGGATGGGCTGTGAACAGCACCATGGCTCAGGAACCTGATTTGTCGGTAAAATTCTTGGGGGTTGTCAGTTGGGGTAAAATTAAGTTATTCCAGAAGCAGTCCTAGACAAGGTCCAGGCTTTCCCTACCCCTACCACTCTGCAGTATTATAAGTGTTTTTGGGTTTTTGGACTACTGGAGGAGAGTGTTTATCCCATACTTGGCAAAAATTCTGAAGCCCTTAAAAGGGCATCAGGTGGGACTGGGATGAGACATGTGCAGCTGCTTTTACTGCTGCTAAGCAAGCAGTCAAGGCTGTACAGGCCCTGAGTGTAATGGACTCATCAAGTCCCTGTGAGCTAGATGTTAATGGAACCGAAGATAGTAACGGATGGGGTCTTTGGCAGCAGCAGACTGGACACGCCAAGCTATTGGATTCTGGTCACACCTCTGGAAAGGAGCAGAGGTCTGGTACACCTTGATAGAGAAGCAACTGGCTCCTGGGTACCACGGCTTGCTGGCTACGGAGCCCATCACAGGAACAGCCCTCACCATTGAGGGATGGGTGCAAGACTGGACCCAAAGGCAGTTCAGTGGCATGGCCCTGAAACCTACTCTGCCCAAACAGGGTGCATACTTCCAGCGGCATAGTGCCCTCTCTACTAGCTGTTTCAATGGAGAACTCTACGCCTACTGGGGCCACTAACATGTACCAGTAGAGAGCAAGAAGAGCTTCCTTTTGAGGCATTGTTAGCCGAGAGTCCTTATGAAGAAGGAAAAGCCTGTATACCTGAAGATTCTTGGTATACAGATGGCTTCAGTCATGGGCATTCTCCAAAGTGGAGGACTGTAGCTTTCCATCCTAAGACTAAGATAATATGGATGGAGGACAGAGAGGGGAAGATCAGCCAGTGGGTTGAGTTGCAGGCAGTAGGGCTTGTAATCACCCAGGCACCGTCCCCTATAGATGTTTGCACAGACAGCTGCGGCATCTATCGGGGTTTGACCCGGTGGCTACTGACATGGTACCATGCCAACTAGATTGTTGGTCACTGGCCTCTTTGGGGGCAAGAATTGTGGAGCACCTATGGGCCTCTGATAAGACTAAGACTATTACCATATAACATGTGACTGGCCATTTGCCTTTGGCATCCCCAGGGAAAGATGAAGTAGACACATTGGCCCAGGTGCGCTGGCTAGAAGGAAAGCCTGCTCTGATGAAGCCCACGACTGCATCAGTGTTTGTTGCACATGGGACAAAAGACAATGTGGGCTGTAGCCCATCAGTGAGGCTTGCCGTTGACCTTTGAATAAGCCGGCAGAGCCCGGAAGGAGTGCCTCGTGTGCTCTACGAGGGACGCCCACCAAGTCCCAGAGAAATATGTGACAATAGTAAGAGGCCTGATACCCCTTTTTTGGTAGCAGATGATAGATTATATTGGGCCTCTGCCCCTATCAGAAATATGTCGATGTGCTGTGATATGTGTGTACACAGCCCCTGGCCTATTGGATGCTTTTCCTGCTCATCATGCAGATCAGAAAACCACAGAAAGGGTCCTAGAGCACCTCTTTGCAGCCTATGGCTGGCCAGGTCACATTTGACTGAGAATGATCAAGGCACCCACTTTACTGGACATGCATTACAAGAATGGGTGCTGCAGTCAGGCAAAAAATGGAAGTTTCATGTACCATATAACCCTAATGGGGCAGGCATGATAGAGAAGTATAACGGTTTGTTGAAATCTGGCCTGAAGTCGGACACCATAGTCTATGGGCCTGGTCAGTTTGCTTATGGACAGTGCTATGGTGTTTGAATGAGAAGCTCCAAAAGGATCCTTGAGCCCTGTGGATATGCTAACACACATTGCTTCCTCTGCTGTACAACTGTATGTGCAAACCAAAGAGGAGTTATTGAAACCTGGGCATGGCCAGCAGAGCAACATCCTGCTGCCAGCCCCTACTGCATGAAACCCTTGACACTGTGAGTGGACATGGCCCTGGACATTTAGACACATGGACCATTGTTGACACATGGACCAGATGGCTTGCTGTTCTTGTACCTTGGGGAAAAGGCCTGGAAGCTGGCCCCATGTGTATTCCTGGAGTAACAGCATAGTGGTGCCCCAAAATCACAGTTGTGTACCCGAAATGTCTGGGAGGTAAGAGCACCTTACAGAGAAGTTTTCCTTCATTTTATGGCCAGTGCATGTACCTCCCGTAGCCCTATATATTGACCCATCTGTAATTCCCACAGGGAGGGGGGTGGAAGTCTGGTATACTAGACCAGGACAAGATCCCATTCCTGCCACTGTCCTCTCACAGGAGCACTCTCTTGTTTGCACCCTACCAGATGGACAAGATTTGCCTATGCTGGTATCAGTAAAACATGTACCTTATTGCCCTTAATGTTATTTTCTTCTACAGTCCAACTGTCCTGGACGTGTCCTCCCCACTGCAGCTGTTGCAATTACTGCTCTGAACTCCCTACCTGTTCAGCTACTGCCTGCCTTTTGAATGGGTGAGCTGTGGACTTAATCTGCATAGGGCTTTGAACATAGCTGAATCCTCTGGCTTGAGGATTATCATCGTTTTATTGCTGTCGGTATTGTGTTATTAGTCTGGTTACAATGATCCAGTTTCTCACCCAGGGGTCATTGCAGAAGATGGGGAATGAATAGATTGTAAGGCAAGATTTTTGGAGGGGTAAGTTGGGGGAAAATCGCAATATTTCCAGGATCTCACACCTGGCTTTAGTGCATGTCCATACAATTGGTGTTTCAAGGCGTGAAGAGGAGGAGTTCATTTCCGTATTAATAGGTAACTACAGGGCAAGTGAGGGCTTATCTGGACCAGAGAGGTTGAGGGGGGAACTCTCCTTCTGCAGCCTGGTCGCGAGAGACATGAGGAAGCAGAAGTGGATGACTGCTTATAGGAAATAAACTGTCTCTCTCCCTTTGACTGATTTTGGATTCAAAGGTATTTGCCCATGACATTCACCCCTGAGTTACACTCTGTATTTTCGGGAAGTGCTATCTTTTGCACCCTTTAGGGGACTCATGTTATTCAGTAGTGCCCAGAATATGTACTGTTTGCTCCAGGTGAAACTGACAAGATATTTAAAGGAATTTTTAGTAGCTCTGTAGTCAAAAGCTGGACAGATTGGAAGCTGATATTTAGAAACTGAGGAGTTTTTTAAAGGTCTTCTTCCCTAAGGTAATATTAGAACTATGTACCCAGAGGGAAAGAAGTAAATTGAGGATAATGTACTTGAATAGGTAGATAAAATCATTAAAATTACAACCCAATTTTTGACGAGTTGACAGCAAGTGTCCTTATCTTAGAAATCTTTGCAAAACCAGAAATACAACTCTAGAAACAGTTCCAAGTACACCTACAATTATTAACTAGACTAGGTTCAATTCCTAAGAATGAAGAAAAAAAATGAAAAAGAAGGTCTTTTAACATACAAATGCTATAGAGGCAACCTTGCCTAAAATATAGCCTACAGCCTCTGTAAGTTTACTTGTTAAGAACAAATACAAATCTTAAGTGTCTTTGCATATTTTGATAGGTGTAATGTCTCTCTTCAGGTCTGTCTATAAGTTCAAGTATGTCTGTATATGTCATAAGTGGGAGATGTTTTTCTGTCTACAGATGGTATTGTTAAAATTATTCAGGTTGAAAACAAGTGTTTGTAAGGATTGATCATTCTAAATTTCAGAAATGTAATCCAAACTAACTCAAATGTTCTTCAAGTTCATGTGATCCGGGAAGATTTTGGCATTAAAACTAATTTAAGATTGTTGGATTAATTTAAATAGATACATATTTAGCGTTCTCAGCATTTAAAATGAAAATTTAAATTCTACAAGGGTTATATTCTGTTACAAAATGTAACAGGGTGGATAAACTAAGGGGACGCCTATGTATTGTTTCTCACTGATCTGTGACCCTATTTAGACAATATCCTTAAAACCAATTTTGATATTTTTGACAGACTTACCAAACTCATTTGTAAATAAGGTCCTTTTATCTCTGGTAATTTTGAGAATTTCCAAAGGGCCCCTGGAATACAGCAGAATATTTTCTAAAGGAGAGATATTCAACTAATTAGACATATTTATTTGTTGTTTAAAAAGCATTGTGAAATAAGTGATGTTAAACATCCTTAAATTATATTTTGTGAAGAAATATATTATTAAAAAAAGAGTTCTAGAAGATGTATGAAATTCCTAGAGATCTGATATACCCTGGTGTGTTATCACTTGTAATTATAATTATTGATGTGTTGTATGTTACAGGAATAACCACAAAGTTCTTTATGAACTACATTATGATGAACTCTCAACAGATCTATAACCATGGCCATTTTAAAGTCTTTTGCCATTTACAAAGCATTATTGTTTTAGTCAGATGCTTTTACAAAAGTGTCCCTGCAAAAAGATACACGGAAAGGACTTTTGACAAATACAAGTTTCTGATAACCTTAAGATCATAAAACTGAACTGGTAACAATTTCCAGAACGAGAGGAAAAACTGCAATTGAGCAAAGAATTAATAACTTGGGACTGAATGAACTGAGGAAGATGATTATAATTTTCATGACTCTAATTTAAAACATTGCTGCTTCTCTAATATTTGCTTTTCCAGACTTAAAACTTTTTCTCTTAAGCTGTCTATGACTTACAACTATTTGGTAAAATACACCTTTTAAACAAATATGAAACATTTATATATTTCTCCCTACCTGATCCCTCCAGAATTCAGAAACTTTCACTGAGTATTTTTATTTTCATGGCAATATAGTTATTGGCATAAGTTCAATATGAATCTGTTCTCCTTGTAACAGAACACTTGGAAACTGTTGATCTTACAAAGGCTTTGACTGGAATATCAGAGCTGAGAGAGAGAGAGAGATACATAGACTCAGATATGCCCAGAGAGCCTTAGGGAACTAGGGTTGACTTTATGGAGGCAAATCAGCCCCTTGGCACAGTCAGCCTGGTACTTTGCCTCCAGGCTTCCCATCAGCCTTACAGGTAAAGAAGGAGGGCCACCTTCTGGCAGGCACAGAAACCTCAGGATATTTTGGGAACCTTGAGATGATAGGAAGTGTTCACCCAAATCTGTATGCTCCGCAGGTGAAGTCTGATGGCAAGTCCCTCGCTTGGCTTTCCTGGTCTCAAGAGGACTTTTAAAGTTCAATCTGAGATTCATTATGAAAAGTTCCAGCGAAGCATATTTAAAAATATCTACATGGTTGATCACTCTTCTTGTCACATTTATATAATCAGGCCAATTTAGTTGGACTTAATTTGAATACAAATGATTATCTATGATAAAAATGAGGGTGATTTAAAAGAAAGACTGTGTTTCAGTCGCACAACCGTGTGGGTATTAGATTCTAGTTCAGATTAATTTGTCTTCGAGGGTGTGATCTTTATATATAAACTGGACTGGATCCTGAATTCTTCTTGTTTCCTCATATATCTGGCTAGGACTCTCCAAACTAATGTTTCCAATTTTCTACCATACTTTTTTTTTTATTAAGGTATCATTGATATACAATCTTATGAAGGTTCCACATGAGCAACATGGTGGTAACAACATTCACCCATATTATCAGATCCTCCTTCACACGCCATTGCAGTAGCTGTCCATCAGCGTAGTAAGATGCCCCAGTCAATACTTGTCTTCTCTGTGCTATAGTGCCTTCCCTGTGAGCCACCTACATGGTATGTGCTAATCATAATGCCCCTCAGTCCCCTTCTCCCTCTCTCCCAAACCACCCTCCCTATGCCCTTCCTTTTGGTACCCACTAGTCCCTTCTTGAAATCTGTGAAGCTGCTGGTGTTTTGTTCCTTCAGTTTTGATTTGCTGCTCTACTCCACAAATGAGTGAAATCATTTGGTACTTGTCTTTCTCCACCAGGCTTATTTCACTGAATGTGTTTACCTTCTAGCTCTTCCATGTTGTTGCAAATGGTAGGATTTGTTTTCTTCTTATGGCTGAATGATATTCCATTGTGTATATGTACCACATGTTCTTTATTGATTTATCTACTGATGGACACTTAGGTTGCTTCCACATCTTGGCTATTGTAAATAGTGCTGCAGTAAACATAGGCTTGCATAAGTCTCTTTGAATCTGGGATCTTGTTTTCTTCAGGTAAATTGCTATGAGTGGAATTCCTGGGTCAAATGGTATTTCTATTTTTAGGTTTTGAGGAACCTCATATTGCTTTCCACAATGGCTGAACTAATTTACATTCCCACCAACAGTGTAGGGGGTTCCCCTTTCTCCACATCTTCACCAGCATTTCTTTTTCTTGTCTTCTGGTTGTTGGGCATTTTAACTGCTGTGAGGAATATCTCATTGTGGTTTTAATTTGAATTTTCCTGATGATTACTGATGTGGAGCACCTTTTCATGTACCTGTTAGCCATCTGAATTTTTCTTTAGAATAGTATCTGCTTAGAGCCTCCTCCATTTTTTAATCAGGTTATTTAGTTTTTGGGTGTTGAGGTGGTATATTGGATGATAACCCCTTATTGAATATGTCGTTTACATATATATTCTCCCATGCTGTAGGGTGTCCTTTTATTCCACTGATGGTGTCCATTGCTCTACGGAAGATTTTTACATTGATGTAGTCCCATATGTTCATTCTGTTTTTGTTTCCCTTGCCCAAAGACCAGTGTTCAGGAAAAAGTTGCTCATGGTTATAGTCAAGATTGGCCTATGTTTTCTTCTGAGAGTTTTATGCTTTCATGACTAACATTCAGGTCTTTGATCCACTTCAAGTTTACTTTTGTGTATGGAGTTAGGGATTAATCTCATTTCATTCTCTTATAAGTAGCTGTCCAGTTTTGCCAACTCCAGTTGCTGAAGAGGCTGTCATTTCCCCATTCTATGTCCATGGCTCCTTTATTGTATATTAATGATCATGTATGTATGACTCTTATATCTGCGCTCTCTTTTCTGTTCCATTGATCCATGGGTCTGTTCTTGTTCCAGTCCAAATTGATTTAATTACTATGTCTTTGTAGTAGAGCTTGAAGTTCAGGAACGTAATTCCTCAGCTTTATTCTTCCTTATTTGGATTGAATTGGCTATTCGGGGTCTTTTGTGAGTCCATATGAATTTTAGAACTATTTGTTCAAGTTCGTTGAAGAATGCTGGTGGTATTTTGATAGGGATTGAATTGAATCTGTAAATTACTTTAGGCAGATTGGCCATTTTGGCAATATAAATTCTTCCTATCCATGAGAACAGGATATATTTCCATTTATTGGTGTCTTCTTTAATATATTCATGAGTGTCTGGTAGTTTTCAGGGTATGGCTCTTTCACCCTCTTGGTTAGGTTTTTTCCTAGGTATTTTATTCTTTTTGATGCAGTTGTAAATTGCTTTGTTTTCCTGATGTCTCTTTCCTATTCGTTCATCATTGGTATATAGGAATGCAACAAATTTCTGCGGATTAATTTTGTGTCATGCAACTTAGTGAATTCAATGATTAATTCTAGTGATTCTGGGGTGGATTCTTTAGGGTTTTTTAATGTACAATATCATGTCATCTGCAAGCAGTGACAGTTTAACGAATTTCTTAGCAATATGGATGGCTTTTCTTTCTCTTTGTTGTCTGATTGCTGTGGCTAGGACCCCCAGGACTATGCTGAATAAAAGTGGGGAGAGTGGGCATCCTTGTCTTGTTCCCAATGTTAGAGGAAAAGCTATCAGCATTTTGCTGTTAAGTATGATGGTGGCTGTGGGTTTGTCATATGTGGCATTTGTTATGTTGAGATCCTTACCCTTATACACATTTTCTTGAGAGTTTTTATCATGAATTGATGTCGAATTTTATCAAATGCTCTTTCAGCAGCTATTGAGATGATCATGTGGTTTTTGTCCTTCTTTTTGTTGATGTGATGTAAGATGTTGATGGATTTTTTAATATTGTCACATCTTTGCATCCCTGGAATAAATCCCACTTGATCATGATTGATGATCTTTTTGATGTATTTTTGAATTCGGTTTGCTAATCTTTTGTTGAGTATTTTTGCATCAGTGTTCATCAGAGATATCTCCTATCCTTTTGACTTGGAATTATCGAGAACTGAAGCTGCTATTTTAACTGTTGCCTTGCAAACTGAAGCTAGATGACTTGATATAGACGTCAGGGAAATTGCCACATACCACACTAAAACAATCCTCTTGCCTATTGCTGCGTGGGCTACTTAGGAAGTTCGCCACAGACGTTCAGACTGTAAACCAGGAGTGTCTTTCAGGTTGCCACTGTCTACCATCACCCTCAAGAACAATATAGGCCTTACTTTGGGAGCCCAACTCCAAGACAACCTCCTGAAATGAGATACAACTATTTCACTGAACTAACCTGCTATCAAGACTAAATTGGTTCTGTGAGACAAAACGCCATCTGTCAACGTAACTTCTAGATTATGAAACTTCTTTAAGTTTCAGAGGTGGGACTGAAGGGGTTTACAACAAACCCCAGGAATATTTCTGTGCCACCCTACCCTAGAACCTAAAAGCTACCAATCTTTGTGAGAACAAAATCCAGGTACCTGCAAATACTTACAGCAATAGGCCAGTTGACTACAGGAGACTTTGCTGAGTCTGCAGGGGGGTAACTGCTTTATAAGGTTGTTTTTTTTTGGACCACACAGGCAGTTAAGTCCATGTTATCAGGATTTATTAATATGGACCTGCCAATCGTAGCAATTCTGTCAGTTACCTATGTCCCAGTTAATTGTGCTTGCAAATGTGGGGACAAGGTGGTAGGGGCCAGCACTAACACAGTGGTGACGTATAGGACCCAGGGCTAACACCGAGGACTTGGAATATTTTGTAATGAATGGGTACAACTTTCTTTCCTCTAATCCTAAAAACCCACTTTGCCCTTTCTCAACAGAGAGCAAGTGAGTGGTCATCATCGCTATATCCGTCAGGACTGAAGAGAATAAAAGAATAGGAGAAGACTGAAATCAAGCAGGGAATCCCCCTTGGGGAAGCCCTCAGACTTTTCCTCCACTATGGGCCTTTACCCTCCTAGCCAAAGTGTGGGAATTGGACTGGATAATGATAATTAGGATAATGGATACATGCAAGACAAAGGAAAAACTGGCAAAGCATAGTAGTATAGCTTAATTTACATGGAAACCATTGTCACAGGACTTCAGATCTCTATCAAGAACTATAGATAATGTCTTGACACATACCCCCTGGTGGTTTTATGGGAGTTGAGAAACCACCAGAAAGACCCCATGCTCACCCCAAACCCAGCCTGGGTAGAGCCAGAAGATTGTTGATTAAGTTTCTCAAAGTATCACCTGCTAACTTAATGCTCAAACAATCAGAAAATATCCATGAGCTAATCATGCACCCACATCCACTCACTCATAATTTTCCAATAAAAAATTCTTGCTTATAAACCACAGGGGTGCTTGGGGCCTTGAACATCAGCCACCCACACTCCTTGCTTACGCCCTGTAACAACTTCCACTATCTTTCACTGCATCCTGGTGTCACACTCGGCTGTCTGTGGTCGGGCTAGTGGACCCAGGGTTATTGGACGCAGTAGCACTTCCTTTCCACAACCCTTCCCTAAGCCCGTCCCAGGGCTGCACAATTACAAACACTATCCAGATGGTTGTCCTAAAGCTGCCAGTGATGGTCACCAGTCTATAGCTGTGACCACATTCTTCTAGCTGGACCCTTGGTAAGTGGGACTCAAGGGCCAATCAGTTAAGGTTGGATATCTCCACCTTTACAGGTGCAGGCCTCAGAGAACACCTGCCAAACACAAGCCAAACCCAACAACATGTTAAGATGTACAGACAAGGAACAACCGTTATTATCTACGAGATGAGAGCATTTTAGGGTAGGAAGAGATGGCAACACCGACGAGATAAAAAGCATGTTTTGAGCAGAAGCCTGCAGCAATTGGACTTCTGTCTCAGGTGGCCCTTACTGTGTCATAGATCCAGTTAGTTGGCCAGGAGTAGTTAAAGCTAAGCAGGTGTCCATGACTAGTCCATCTTGTTCATATGCCAACTGCTCTCATAGCCTCCTGTGCACGCCAGCGGTGAGGGAGGGAGTCCATCCCAGGGATATGCTGATGGCAACATTCGACACCCAACATGAACAGTGGAGACTGGCAGCAGTTTATTAGTCACATATACTCACATTTCAGGGTACGAGGACACTGCCTGCCACACAAAGGTACATCGGAGGGGACCTGAAAACAGACTGAACAAGCAGGGCCTCTCCCCTGGGCACTGAGAGACACGGCGATTGGCCTCACTGAAATACTCGGTGAGCTGGCAGGGAGATGACGCCCAGTACTCAGGACTAAGAAGGAACTGCGTCTGGTCCTTTTGCTGGGGAAGGCTGTTTGGGCAGGGAGCTGTGTCTGCGGGAGTGGAGTGGGGAGGGAATCCTGTGTTTTGGCCATTGAAGTTCCTCCCAGTCTCACCAGGTATCAAGACAGCCAATAATGTTGGGCCTGAATTTTAGGCCTAATATAGTAACATCCGTGGTGATCAACAAAGCGAGCATATTTGGGGCCCTATGACTGAGTGCCGACACGTATGTATCATTAGTGGGAAATAACTGAGGTCCCTGTTCATATGGAGTTTCCGTCAGGTGGCATCTTCCTGAACATTCACCTAGCACATATATCATTATTCTAGTAGAAAGAAGCAGTAAAGGAGAGGAAAAAATGAAGTTATGTATCTTTTCTAATCTCTTAAACAAAAGAATTCCAAAGGCTTTGTGACAAGAGGACTTTCTGAAGATCCCAATTGCCTTACATTTTTTCTTTCAGTCTTCTTGATGAAGCAGCAGATAACCTGAGGTGAAAGCACGAACACCTAGAGGGCTTCCAGGGACATGCAGTGAGCTTATCGGCACAGATTCCTGATTTCTGACTAGGATGATTGAAAAGAATACAGCGTTTATCTCTCCTTTCCCAAGTCCCAATGAAATGAAGGAGAAACTATACAAATAAAAATAAGTCCAAGCAGCACAGTTTACCATGGGGATTGAATAAGGTTGTCTATTACTGACAGATCAGAGCAAATTATGAGAATTCCCTACAACATACACCTGGTGGAAAGAGATTAATGGTGAATATAAGGGCAGAGTCTCATATCTTTAAATAAGTGAGTTTCCTTTAGAACGACTGGAGACCCACCTCAACGAATTCCAAGCCGGAGGTCGGCGCAGGCGGAAGGCCATGAGTGAGGAAACTCAATAAGGGCCTGTAACCCCTTAGACGTTGTCTGCACGCGGGATAGAGTTCTATGAACCTGACCTTCCAGCTCAGAAGGAATGGGCAATGCCTACAAAACAGACGGCCTAGAAAGGATAAAGACACAAACACAACATGTAGCCCCTCTTCTGCATCCCCTTCTCCACAAAATCCCTGGAGGCAAGTGTCCTGGTCCCAGAACTTGCTGTTTCTTATTATATGACTACTTTTTAAGTGATACAAAGATAAGCTGCGGTAAACCATCTAATATAAGCTTTCAAATGATTACTTTACTCTTTAAAATATCTAATTTAAGTGCTATTAAAGTATGACTAAACTTTCAAGAGAAACTCATAAATGTAAGTTTAATTTAGTTCTAATATAAGAACTATATATACATATCTCTCTCCTTCCCCCTCCCTTGTGTGTGTGTGTGTGTGTGTGTGTATTTCAGAATTGTGTTCTCTGTGAATAACAGGAAAGCCTATAATTATGGCTTTGAACACCCTGGGAAGTAAGGCCCTGACCCTTTGTAGCATCTGAACGAGTCAGCAGGCTCCTCCCGCCTTCCTAGTCCGCTGTGCTTAGCATATAGGCCTTCTTCCTATGTTCCCTCTTCAGGGCCCACGGTGGTTGCTGCTCCTCTGAGTCTCTGTCTGCATTTCAGGAAGGGAAAGAAGGGGACAGAAGGTTTACTACCTGGATCCGAAAGGCTTTGCCCGAAACCTCCATATGTGTGCTTACGTTGTATTGACAAGAACTGTGTTATATGGACACTGCTACGTACAAAAGACTGGGAAATCATTTCTTTGATTTACAGCCTAGAGAGTCACCACATGGGTTCACTTACTGCTTTGTACTTACAACGACTGCTTTACAGACATTAAGGTTTATTTATTTACATCTACCATGCAGATTAATTCCAACTGGAACTGGACCTAAGGGTTTCAGGAGAACCCAAGAAGCTTTGGAATTCAGAAGACAGATTAGGAATCCCCGGTCCAGCACTTGCAAGATGATTGGATGGCACACATTTTGTTTTTCTCCTTAAAAAGGTTCTTTTGGTTTTTGTTGTTGTTTGTTTTAAGAACATGAAATGTTTTTTAGTTGTTTCTATAAAGGCTATGAATCCTGCATTTGCCTCTCACCCTCACTGTGGGTACGCCCCCTCTGGCACATGTGCCACATAAAGCTGCACAAGCTACGTGACTCCTCTCACCTGCTTCCTCTGTACAGTGGGAGGACAGCCACTCCCCTGGGCAGCGCAAGGACTGGGGAAAAAGAACACAGGGACCCCGCAAGAAATTTACATTTTGAAATGTGCATTTCCTTTGAAGGAGAGCCTTGTAAAGGGGTTATTTTTGAGATGACTCAATCCACAATGTGCATTCAGACCTCAGTTTTGAGAAGCTTCTCCCCAACTGTTTCTCCTCATGAAAACCCACCTACAAGCACTACCTCTGACCATCTCGTAGCTTTGGTCAGGATTTGTTTTGCTTTGGTTCTTTAAATCACATTGTGTTTAGCCTTGGACGAGGGCTGAGTGGGGCCCTGTTGAAGTCAGCAGCCATGTACAGTTTAGGACTATTTTGTCCCATAGCTGTGTTTGTGACGAAGTGATTGTTGAATCATTACTTTAATTTAAAGTTACCAAAACTTCCTCCAGGTCTCTAATTTGCCTGGTGTGGCTGAGGTAACCTGAGTGCCTTATGAACACAGGCAAATAAATTACTGAAAAAATTACTAAGAAACTATTTTTAGTTACTGAAAAGCTACTCTCGATCTAGAAAGGTGGTTTAATGAGCATATATTAATTTAAACTGTATTGAATTTTTTAAACAGTGACATTAGAAGGTTTTAAAAATAACGTGAGCAAGTACAGTAAACATGGAATAAAAAATAATGATTTTTGTGCTGTCACTGTGTTACCAAAATATGCTCTGGAATTGTGGGATTCTCCTGCTTTTCTTCTTTTCTTTTTTTGGTCTCTCTCTGGGTGTGTTCTCTAGTTTCCAGGGCTATAGAGTATATTCAGAAATGAAGATATTCAAGAAACTGCTTATAATCAAACTACCTCCCAGAGAAGTGAAATGAAGTCGGGGGAGAAAGTGCGTCATAAACTTTAGATACTGTGTGAGCCTAAAGGAATACATTGAGAATTTTAATGGCTTTTCTAGAATTTAGATAGTCACCAGTTCTCTGTCTCTTGTCAACAATTTATACGTTCATTCATTATATTGTTATGTATTGATACATTGGACACTACATTACTTAATATATTATCTTATTTAGATTAGAAGGTTATGCAGCAAATGTTCATGCTGGAAAACTCTGGTTTGTGAGAGTATGGGTGATTTCAATTTTATTTTTGTTTATATAATTAGTGGATTGGCTTTATAATATATGACTTCAAATATTAACTTTAGGTATCCAAAATGCATAGAACATAAGAAAATAGAAAACTAAAACTGTGATAGGGTCTAGAACATAAGGATGGGCAAACAATGTAGGAAAGTTGGGAAGAGTGAAAGGGGGAGGGGAGGCATTCCAAGGAGGTGGGTGGGGAAAGGCGTGGATCTTGGACCAGTGACTCAAGATCTAAGTGGCAGCCCAAGAGCTATAAAAGGTTTTGGGAGCCAGGCAGGGAAAGCGGCCTGAAGTGCAGGACTTGCACACAGGCTGAGGCCAGTAGGCGACCACAGTCTCTAGAGAAAGGCTGAAAGGCCCCGAGAAGAGAGCTCAGGTCCAGGATGCTGTGCCTGTTCTTGGCCCACCTGCTGGGAATCTGGCTACTGCTGAGCCAGCTTCCCAGAGAGGTCCCAGGAGAGACAGACAAGGTTATTCGCGCATGCGGCGGAGAGCTAGTCCGCCTCCGGATCGAGATCTGCGGCATGTCCTGGAGAAAAAGGCATCAAGGCCGCAAGCCTCTGCTGGAACTTGACCAGCTCGCAGGTGAGAGCTCCCTCCCTGACTTTGAGGCTGCTCATGCCAAAATGTTTAGTTTTCCCCTTGTAACGTGCTTTTCTAGTAAGGGTCCCACGAAGGAATCTCACCAGAGGGAAGGGAAGTCGCGGGACCAGCAAACCGCCTCACCCTAGCGTCATTTGGTGCCCTTGACCTCCTGGCAGCCAGGGTGATGGCGGGGAGAGCAGGAGGAAGCCACAGAAGAGGCGAGGCTGCCGCAGGTCCGCAGTATCAGGCACCGTGGGCCAGACAGATGGCATGCTGGAGACCCCGGAAACTGGGCAGGGCATCTTGGCTTGGGAGGACTGGGGGCGACCAGTGATGTATGAGCAGGTTATGAAGTGCTTGTGCATGCCAAGGGGCACGGGGCAGAACCTGCAGACCACTGATAGGATCCCGGAGTAGTTAACATGAGGGGCCTTAGATTTAAGGACTTTCCTCTGTAGAAAAGCTCAACTGTGGCCTGTGCCATTGAAAACTTTCTATTTTTAATATTAATTTTACTTGTAAACTTCACTAAAGGGGAGAACCTAGTCTCTTCGAACTAGGTCTTGAAGTTCATTTGTGAGAGAGGGATCGAGAAAGCAGAGGGCCTGATAGCCCACAGGAGGAACTGAAGGGGACCAAGAATCCAGGGGAGTTTGCGCTTGAGACAAATGCAGCTGGAATTCATATTGATGCTTTAGGCATTTTTAAGGTGCAAGACCTTTAAAAGCAAGATCTCATTATTGAGTACTGCTCAAATTTGGAATTTTCAGAAAATACTGTTAGTTACAAAGCATTTCTACAGAGAAACCAGAAGTGAAATTTAGGCAGCAGTGGAATTTTTACAGAGGTATAGGCTAATGTGATCAATGTCAGGGATCATTTTAAACTCAGAGAAGGTAACCTCAATTATGAATAATTCTTTTATATTTCATAACATATGCAATTTATGATAAACCACAACAATGTGCATTATCCTGTGTATGAGTAACACTCATGTAAAATCAGTTTGCACACTAAGTATGTTGACCCTTTTATGGGATTTAAAGCAGGAGTGTAAAACTATTTTTCTACATTGTTTGTCAGAGATTCCTTTATTTCATATAAGTTTTTACATAATTTCTGTATAACATAATTAGAAGACTACCCCAGAGTTTAGGAATTTACTGATTCAAAATAGGGAAGACCAGATTGTATCACATTTAGTTCATTAATTCCCATTTTCTGAATAAATAAGAAGTATATTCATATCAGAGACTGAAAAACGTACATTAATACAATGAGGAAAAATGATGAGCACTCATACGTACTAAAGACTGTGGGAAAATACATGAACTTAAGGGGAAAGTGAAAATATTTATATTAAATGAGAGACTGGAAAGCATTTATAGATATGTGTGAATAACTCCTGCATTTTCACTTGATATTATATTGTGAGAAGGTTCTCGCACTGTTATTCTCCAAAAACATAATTTTTAGTTTCTTTACAATTTTTGGTATCATCGATCTACCATATATATTTAGCCATCGTTAGTGGACATTTAGTTTGCTTCCTTACCAAATTGTTGGCTTAAAATGGTTTTGTGTTCGCATTTATATGTACATGACCAAATTTATATTTCTGTAGAAGAGCCTTGTGATTTTGAAGTATTTCAAAAGAACTGTCTTTATTGTTAGTGCATAATTTGACTGGAAATATCATAGCAAAATATTGCCTGCACGTAAGGATGAAGAGAAATGTTTAAAGTATTTAAAATTATTAGTTAAGAATAATCTTGGGAATACATGTCACGAATTTGTGATTTATAGGTTTTAGAACCTCAATTTTTAGTTTTTGTTTTCACATTCTTGAATTGTTAGTCAACCATTTTCCCCACAATGTATGCAGAAATAACATTCATTGCATCTCTTCTAAAAATTACATAGATATGCTTATTTATGAGAGGTCTATGCTGGTGAGATTTTACTCCAAAATACAGTAATGAATAGGTGTTTGTATAAGTCAGGTAGATTAGAATATTACACATTAGACTCCAGAAGTTAAAGTTGTTGTGGATTGCAAATGTTTCCAATTGAAAACATAATTTTAATAAAAGTGTACCACACAGGCAATGAAAGCAGTATTAGGTAAGTGTGATGACAGCAAACCAAAAAAAAGCTTCTGCCCAGCAAAATAAATAGTCAACAGCCTGAAAAGGCAACCTATGGAATGGGAAAATATTTGCAAACCATATTTCCAATAAGGGGTTAATTTCCAAAGCATGTAAAGTACTCCTACTACTCAATAGCAAGAAAACTAGTACCTTGATTAAGAAAGGGGCTAAAGTCTTGAATAGACACTTCTCCAAGGAAGACATACAAATGGCCAACAGGTTTAAGAAAAGATGCTCTGTATTAATAATCAATAGGCAAATGGAAATCAAAACCACAAGGAGATACACTTTGTACCTGTCAGCCCGGCCATTATCAATGAGACAAAGGAAAGTATTGTTGAGGATATGGGGAAATTGGAATGCTTTTATGCTGTTCTTGGAAAGGAGCCCCATAGAAGAGGGTATGAAGGTTGTCCCCCCCAAAATTTACCATATGGTCCAGCAATCCCACTTCTGGGCATTTATCCAAAAGAATTGAAATCAGAATCTTGAAAAGATGCTTCACTTGCACATTCTTTGCAGTGCTATTCACAGTAGCCAAGATGTGGTAACAAGTTAAATGTCCATCCACAGATGAATGAATGAATAAAGAAAATGGGTATATCATGTAATGGAATATTATTCTGCCTGAAAAAAAAGGAAAAAAGAAGGAAATCCTGCAGTATGCAATAACATGCATGAACCTGGAAAATACTATGTTATGTGAATAAAAGCCTGTAACATAGAGACAAATACTACTTGAATCCACTTACAAGTATCTAAAATAGTCAAACTCATCGAAGCAAAGAATAGAGTAGTGGTTGCAAGGGACTGGGAGGAGGAGGAAATAGGGAGTAGTTAATCAATGCGTATGAAGCTTCAGTTACACAAGGTGAAGTGTTTCTATAAATCTGAAGTACAATGTTGTTTGCATAGGTAACGGCTCTTTTGGACACTTAAATTTCTCTTCAAAGTATAGGTATTTAGCCATATATTCTTACAAAAAATTTAAAAAATAAGATATTATATGGGAGCCCTGTCGTATCCTTATAAACTTTCTGTAACTTTAAAAAGTATTGCCGCATAAAGTGTGTTTAAATTGTTAAAAGGAAAAAAAGAATGCCCCCAAAAACCAGCTTATGAATAAACATAGTAGACACTAAAATTATTTTCCCTGATTCATTAATTTGCTTTAAGTAAATGGGAGTTCCTATCAGCTTTTCTCTGCATTCCGTAAGCCCCCAAATGGAGAAACTTTGTTAGAGTAAGGAGAATGTGTCATGAGAATTAAACTTATGATGTCTTACTGAGAGAAAATGAAAAAACTTCTATTTAAAAGTGGTGTAAATTCTCATCTGTCATGGCCAATTTAGAACTTGAATGAAAAAGAACATAAGGAGGAAGGATAAAATACTAAATTTTTATTTATAATAGTAAATACTAAAATACTTCAGAAATGTCAGGGGCAGTCTAAAGTGATATGACAGAATACGAAGATGTCCTGAGGAGATATGACAGAGGGTCTAAGTGGAGTAAAGCAAAACCTTGATAATGTTATAGTATTTAAGCTCCCAACTACAAAAAACCAGCTTGTTTAGACATCAGGATACTTGCTGATTCTGTTTTGATGTTTAATTCTATTGAGGTGATGTTTTCCTTAATATCTATGCAAAGTTTTGTAGGTTTTTTTTGGTTCTTGAACATGAATATTTTTCTCCTATCTCCCTTTTCCCCTTATCCCTCCCTCCCTCCCTTCCCACCCAACCTCCCCAATCCCTTTCCCTTTGGTAACTATTAGTCCGTTCTTGGGTTCTGTGAGTCTGCTGCTGTTTTGTTTCCTTCAGTTTTTTCTTTGTTCTTATACTCCACAGATGAGTGAAATCATTTGATACTTGTCTTTCTCCACCTGGCTTATTTCACTGAGCATAATACCCTCTAGTTTTATCCATGTTGTTTCAAATGGCAGGATTTGTTTTCTTCTTTTGGCTGAAGAATATTCCATTGTGTATATGTACCACCTCTTCTTTATCCATTCATCTACTGATGGACTTGTTTCCATTTCTTGGCTATTGTAAATAGGGCTGCGATAAACATACGGGTGCATATGTCATTTTCCAACTGGGCTCCTGCATTCTTAGGGTAAATACCTCGGAGTGGGATTCCTGGGTCAAATTGTATTTCTATTTTGAGTTTTTGAGGAACCTCCATACTGCTTTCCACAATGGTTGAACTAATTTGTAATCCCACCAGCAGTGTAGGAGGGTTCCCTTTTCTCCACATCCTCGCCAACATTTGTTGTTGTTTGTGTTTTGGATGTTGGCCATGCTCACTGCTGTGAGGTGGTATCTCATTGTGGTTTTAATTTGCATCTCTCTGATGATTAGCGATGTGGATCATCTTTTCATGTGCCTGTTGGCCATCTGAATTTCTTCTTTGGAGAAGTGTCTATTCAGCTCCTTTGCCCATTTTTAATTGGCTTATTTGTTTTCTGTTTATTGAGGTGTGTGAGCTCTTTTTATAATTTGTATGTCAACCCTTATCAGATATGTCATTTATGAATATATTCTCCCATAGTGTAGGATGTCTTTTTGTTCTACTGATGGTCCCTTGCTGTACGGAAGCTTTTTAGTTTGATATAGTCCCACTTGTTCATTTTTGCTTTTGTTTCCCTTGCCCAGGGAGAGATGTTCATGAAGAAGTTGCTCATTTTTATGTCCAAGAGATTTTTTGCCTTTGTTTTTTTCTAGAGTTTTATGGTTTCATGACTTACATTCAGGTCTTCGATCCATTTTGAGTTTATTTTTGTGTATGGGGTTAGGCAATAATCCAGTTTCATTCTCTTACATGTAGCTGTCCAGTTTTGCCAACACCAGCTGTTGAAGAAGCTGTCATTTCCCCATTGTGTATCCATGGCTCCTTTTTCGTATATTAGTTGATCATATATGCTTGGGTTTATATCTGGGCTCTCTAGTCTGTTCCACTAGTCTATGGGTCTATTCTTGTGCCATTACCAAATTGTCTTGATTACTGTGGCTTTGTAGTAGAGCTTGAAGTTGGGGAGCATACTTCCCCCCCACTTTATTCTTCCTTCTCAGGATTGCTTAGGCTATTCGGGGTCTTTTGTGGTTCCATAGGAATTTTAGAACTATTTGCTCTAGTTCATTGAAGAATGCTGTTGGTATTTTGATAGGGATTGCCTTGAATCTGTAGATTGCTTCAGGCAGGATGTCCATTTTGACAATATTAATTCTTCCTATTTATGAGCGCGGGATGTGTTTCCATTTATTGGTATCTTCTTTAATTTCTCTCATGCATGTCTTGTAGGTTTCAGAGTATAGGTCTTTCACTTTCTTGGTTAGGTTTATTCCTACGTATTTTATTCTTTTTGATGCTATGGTGAATGGAATTGTTTTCCTGATTTCTCTTTCTGCTAGTTCATCGTTAGTGTAGAGGAAAGCAACAGATTTCTGTGTGTTAATTTTGATCCCGCAACTTTGCTCAATTCAGAGATTAGATCTAGTAGTTTTGGAGTGGATTCATTAGGGTGTTTTTATGTGCAATAGCATGTCATCTGCAAACAGGGACAGTTTGATTTCTTCCTTATCAATCTGGATGCCTTTTATTTCTTTGTGTTGTCTGATCGCCATTGCTAGGACCTCCAGAACTATGTTGAATAAAAGTGCGGAGAGTGGGCATCCTTGTCTTCTTCCTGATCTTGAAGGAAAAGCTTTCAGCTTCTCACTATTAAGTATAATGTTGGCTGTGTGTTTGTCATATATGGCCTTTATTATGTTGAGGTACTTGCCCGCTATACCCATTTTGTTGAGAGTTTTTATCATGAATGGATGTTGAATTTTGTCGAATGCTTTTTCAGCATCTATGGAGATGATCATGTGGTTTTTGTCCTTCTTTTTGTTGATGTGGTGTATGATGTTGATGGATTTTCAAATATACCATCCATGCATCCCTGGGATGAATCCCACTTGATCATGATGGGTGATCTTTTTGATGTATTTTTGAATTCAGTTTGCTAATATTTTTTTGAGTATTTTTGCATCTTTGTTCATCAGGGATACTGGTCTGTAATTTTCTTTTTTTGCCATGTCTTTGCCTGGTTTTGGTATTAGAGTGATGGTGGCCTCGTAGAGCAAGTTAGGTAGTATTGCCTCCTCTTCTGTGTTTTGGAAAACTTTGAGGAGGATGGGTATTAGGTCTTCACTAAATGTTTGATAAAATTCAGCGGTGAAACCATCTGATCCAGGGGTTTTGTTCTTAGGTATTTTTTGATTATCAATTCAATTTCCTTTGCTAAATTCATTCTTTGACTCCGCAGAGAAAATCCCCGGCATCATTAATACATTAGTCCAAGCAGCGTGTTGGCGGATTCTTTGTGGGGGCACCCAGTAACAATGTTTTTTAATATATTTATGAAGTTGTGCAAAATCTTTTTTAGAAATTTTCACTCCTGATATTTTTTGGAGGGCCAGAGTAATTCTAAGTAGTCCTCCAGATTATGTGCTTCCGTTTCATGTTGGACCATCATAGTGTCCCTGACGTCTAGATCCTGTCCCTACGTATGCTTTCCCGGGAATCTTACCTGGTCGTCAATCTTCAGGAGGTCGTCGTTCTGAGGTCCCTGTTCGGGCGCCACTTGTCCGCTCACCTATGCCTCTGACCTGCAGATTTGGAGGGATGGCGATGGAATGCTGAAGATCTGAGAGGCCAGCCAGGGGGCTCAAGGCGACACAGTACAAGAGTCATATTTATTGAGCAAATGAACTTAAATATCTAAAAAATTCCGAGTTGGGGGTTCAACACATGATCAACACACAATCATGATTTGACCTTGAATCTAGCCCTAGGGCATGATGCCCCTCAAGGATACCAAAACCATGTGAGGGCGGTCACGAGTTGTAGGAACTGTTTTGGCTCTAATCAATTCTGTTTTTGATCACACATCAAGAGCTGTAGGAAAAACAGTCAAGTCATATGTATTTGTACATTTGATTTCTATATTACTTGATTTATGTATTAATCCCATCAATCCCACATTCTAGCTAAAACAAAGAGTTAATATCAGCGACATGTCAAGAACTTTGGCAAACTGATAATAAAAGTAAAAAAATTTACAAGAAAATGGGTGAGTCATATAAACAGATATTCACATAGGAGTAAATACCAATAATTGATATATATAAAGCAAATTAAAGTAAGGAAATCGTATCAACTTTTGTCCAGCATATTGGCAAAAACAATGTGAATGCAATCCACTGTTGGTGAGGATGTGAAGAGCATTTCACACACTGTTTTTGTTATTTAGGTGCACGTGGAGTTCTGACAGCTGTGTCAGCACTGCTCATCTGCCCTGATGAAGCAAAACCACTTGCCCTGGGGAGTAGGTGTGATTTATGCTGCAGCACAATATTGCATGCTTGGATAAACTGGCTGCATACACTTGTGGAATATTATTCAGATATTGAACGTACTGAGTTAGAGCCACGTCTATGGAATTGTAGGGATGTCTGTGCCGTGAAACAAGGGAAGAAATTGCACAGATATTTATATCTCATGAAGACTTCTTTGTAAAACTCAGCAGGGACAGACATTTGCCATCGATGCATGTGTGTGGACATGTTTGTAGAGGAGGGACAGGACATGCTGAAGCCGTGTGAGTCAGGCACCAGGATGATAACCCTGGTTCCATGACGGTGTTAGAAGGATGGGGCCTGGGGGGACAAGAAAAGCAGATATGGGACTAAGTGGAGAAACGTAGGCATGCACATTGTTCAGCGAAACTGCAGGTGCTGGTGTCTGTTTAGTACCTTTACATATGTAAGAATGAGTATGATAATTAGAGTAAAATGCAGGGAAAGGGGGAAAAAAAGCATCAATTTGATTAAAGGATAGGATTGTGGACTTCTGGGACTTCATTTTTAAAAATAAACTTATTTTAGAAAAATTCTAGATTCAACAGAAAAGTTACAAAAATATTACAGTCCCCATGTACCCTCATCAGTAATATCTTACATTATCACATGCATATACCAAAACTAAGAAATTGACATGGGTACATTACTATTTACTAAACTGGATTTTATTTGCATTTCACCAGTTTTTCTATTAATATCCTCCTTCAGTTCCAGGATCCAACCTGGAGCCACACTGCCATTTGCTGTCATGTTATGATGGACTTTTAAAACTTAACTGGGCTGCTGTCATAGCTGCTTGTCCGTTGTCTTTAGGGCTTGGACTTCAACACTTACTTTAGGATAAGTTTGGAATAAAGTAAAAAGTGTCTTGAATGACTTATCATATTTAGTTTGGGTGTTTTCCTGAGACACTCAAGGTCATTCTTCAGACACCCTTTCTGACTGGGTCTATCTTTCCACGCACCTCCCACGCGTGGGAACACCTGCCAGGAAAATCATCCCGCAGTTCCTAACATCCCCGCCCCGGGTAGGAGGGTCAGGTCAATAAGGGTCGCAGCAGAGGCCTTGGTAGTCGGCTTTCCCGAGCTCGCAGTGCGCAAGCGCCAGGGGGCGGGGCCAAGCGCTCGGCCGCCCCGCCCCCAGGCGCGCAGACGTCTTTGGGCCGCGCCGCGTAATGTTGGACCCGCTTGCTTTCGGGAAAGAAGCCGGAGCGGCTGGGTATGGCGGCCATCGCGGAGGCTTGGGTGCTGGTGGAGATGGTACAGGCGCTCTACGAGGTGAGCTCGTGGTCCCGGGGACGTGGGACAGTGCGCGGGCTGTGTTCGGATGCCTGGGCGGGCCTGGCCCGGTCCCTCAGTGTCCGTCTGTGGAAGGACTCGCCGGGCACACACCGCCCCGGCCGCTGAGCGTAGGGAGGGCCCGGCGAGACCCACAACCGAGGGTCTCGGTTTGAGCTCCGGCGAGCGCGGAATTCCGCGACAGGAGCGCGTGGAAGGGGGCGCAGGAGAGAGGCTGGTCCTCAGAAACCAGAGTAAAAACTGTTGGTAAAACGGGGTGGTGGAAACAGCGGGAGATCTGAGTCTGGAAAGGTCCCAGGGAAGTCAGGGCCTTGGAACTGTGCAGCAGGAAATACGGGAAAGAATTGCGATACGTTGAGGTTTGTTTTTGTCAGGGCGCGAGGTTAGAAAAGAAACCAAATGAGAAACCAAATGGGAAACTGCCTCATTGTTCTCCAGGTATTTTTTTTTACATCCTTTGAGTTCTTCGTTGATCCACTGGTTATTCAGTAGCATGTTGTTCTTCCTCCACATGTTTTTTTTCCCAGTTTTTTCTTGTTAACGATTTCTAGTTTCATAATGTGGCGGGAAAAGATGCTTGACATGACTTCAACTTTCTTAAATTTGCTGAGTCTTGTTTTGTGGCCTACGTGTCATCTGTCATGTACAGTGTTGCATGTGTCCTTGAGAAGAATATGCATTCTGCTGTTTGCTATGGGATGTTCTATGTTAAGTTCATCTAGTCTAATGTGTCAGTCAAAGCCCTTTTCTTTATTGATTTTCTGTCTATGATCTATCCATTGGCGTAAGTGGAGGTTAATGTCCCTACTATTATTGTTTTACTGTCAATTTCTCCCTTTACGTCTGTTAATATTTGCTTTATAGAGTGAGGTATGTTGGATGCATAGATATTTATAATTGTTACATCTTCTTGTTGGATGGATCCTTTTATCATTGTGTATTATTGTTGTCTCTTGTTACAGTTTTTGTTTTAAAGTCCATTTTTTTCCTGGTACAAGTATCTCTTCCAGAGCTTTTTTTTTTTACTTCCATTTTCATGGAATATCTTTTTACCCTTTCATTTTCAGTCTATATGTGTCTTTAGGTCTGAAGTGAGTCTCTTTGGGCCGTTATGGGACTTGTTTTTTTTTTATTCATTCAGTCATTCTATGTCTTGATTGGAATGCTTGGGCCATTTACATTTAAAGTGATTATGGATAAGTATGTACTTACTGCCATTTTGTTTCTGTTTTCTGGTTGTTTTTGTAGTTCTTGTCTGTTTCTTGTTTTGCTTTTGCTTTCTTCCCTTGTGATTGCTCTCTCTTTTTAGTGACTCCTTTCTCTCTAGTTTTGTGTGTCTATTACAGGTTTTTGGTTTGTTACAGAGTTCCTGTACATAAACCTTAGAAAATATAACTGCTTTTGAAAACTTAGTACCATACTTTAAAATCAGATTAGTAAATGAAAGAAAAATTATTGCATAACAGAAATGAATCTTGAATAGTTTGTTATAACTTGTGATCTTTAGCTGTTTGAAATTTCCATTACTCAACCCAGTGTAATATTCCAAAATAGAATAGGGTGTGAGAAGTATTGCTTTGCATGAAGAACCTAGGGGAAAGAAATTGATAAAAATACATAATAATTTAAAAATCTAAAGAGTGTCAGTCTGTGATGTAATAATGTTAGTGTGGCAAATGTTTAAAGTGTTAATGTTATAATAGTTAAGTTTACTCTGTATTTTTTATAAAATCAAAATTCTCTCCTTAGTTTACAGACCAAGAGCCACAAGAAGTTGCCTTAAGTCCCTAAATGTTAGTGTGCCAATTTATATCTGCAATGAAGGGGCCTGAAAATGAAGGGTTCTTATTAGTTCTTAGAACTAGTAAGAACTTAGGAGTAGTAAGAGCAATAGCATTTTATTTTTATTATTCTTTTTTTCTCAGATTGTAGCATATGGCAATGTGGTGCATTAGAGATGTTGAATATTCAGCTGACTAGAGGGCAAAACAAAACAGCATTAATTTATCTATGGCCAGGTGATTTTAGATTGAAGAGGTATGTGAATTTTGATTAAATTCAGTCAATTCATCCTAAATGGGTAATAGTAGTATGAAGGGAAGTGATGTACAAACAAAAATTCATGAAGATATTGTAGGTTAGACATAAGAAAAAATATTTGGCTGTTCTCATTCACTGAGGTCACTTTTAAAATTATTTTTAAATACTTTGTAATTTAGACATATTTGAAATACAATCAAATGCATAAAGCGTGAAGTTTAGCATTTACGTATGCCTGTTGCGGTGTAGCCAGGTGAAGGTGGAGATCGTTTTATCACCCTGTAAAATTCTCTTGGGCCTTTTCACTCACTCTGTAGCTACATCCCACCTGTCAGTGTTCTGATTTTTACCACCATTGTTTAGCTTATTCTTGAGCTTTATACAGATGGATCCACTCTGTGTGTATTATTTTGTATCTGGCTTCATTCACTGACCATAACTTTTCTGAGATCGATCTAGCTGTTGTATGTATTTGTGGGTCATTCCTTTTTATTGCTGAGTAGGTTTTCATTGAATAGTTTGTTTATTCATTCTTTTTTTAGTGGACACTTGTGGCTTGCTTCTAGTTTGGTACTGTTAGGAATAAGCTGCTCTCAGCCGTCAGTGGTGATCACACAGGGAGCTGGGTCCCCAGCTGCAGTGGGTGGCAGGTAATGCAGGGCTCCTCCTCCTCCTGGATGAAGGGGTCTCGGTGTTGGAGAGAACAGAGGGAAGAATCAGTAAGCTTGACATTGAAATGACAGAAATTACCCCCGATCAGTCATATACAGATGAATAATTTAGCATTAAGTGAAATTTTATTTCTCACCATTTCACCCTTGCATTTCCTCACATAATATCAAGTGGTATAATAAGAAATTAAATATAAGATAAAGAAAAATTGAAAAAGTGTTTAGTGAAAGAAAAACTGTAAGAAATGTTAAATAAGAAAGAAAAATATAGGAAATATTCCATCACTCCCTTGAGAAAATAACCTGTCAGTAGGAAATGAAATGAAATGTTCAGACAGCAGTGGAAATGTGGGCAGTTCTGGCTCAGTTCCCATCCCCTCCCCATCTTCCCACTCTGTCCCACATCATTTTTGTCTAATTGTTTCTGTCCATCAAGTAAGGATAATGCCTTCCTTGCATGATCGAACGATATTCTTGAGATTATGTGTATTATGAAATAATTTATTGAGTAGATGAAAAATGTACAGTGATGCTTTAATGCATACACACCCACACACAATGGAAAAGAAGGAAATCCTACTGTTTGTGACAATATGGGTCAACCTGGAATATATTAGGTTCACTGAGATATGTCAGACAAAGACAAATACCATATGCTCTCACTTGTATGTGGGATATAAAAAACACCCACACAAAAATATAACAAAACACACCAAGCTTATAGATACAGAGTACATTTTGGCAGTGCCAGAGGCAGGAATGGAGCGAAATGGGTGAAGCGGGTACAAAAGGGGTACAACTTCTAGTTATAAAGTAAGTCATGGGGATGTAATATACAGCATGGGGACTGTAGTTAATAGTACTGTATTGAATACTTGAAGTTTGTTGAGAGACTAGATCTTAAAAGCTCTCATTTTAAGAAAAATAAAATTTTGTGGCTGTTTTGTGATAAATGTTAACTAGACTTATTGTGGTGATCATTTTGCAATATGTACAAATTGAATCATGTACACCTCAAACCGATATGATTTTATAAGTCAATTATACCGCAATAAATGATATCCTGATAGGTTTTTCTTTGTATGTGATCTTTTTTCTGTCTCTAGTTGCTTTTAAAAGTCTGTCTTTATCCCTCATATTTGTCATTTTAATTATTATA
This sequence comes from Smutsia gigantea, assembly GCA_032199065.1. Lineage (NCBI taxonomy): Eukaryota > Metazoa > Chordata > Mammalia > Pholidota > Manidae > Smutsia > Smutsia gigantea. The sequence continues at coordinate 15,155 of JAVSCE010002360.1, read as the reverse complement.
TGTCTTGATGCAAAAATACTCAACAAAATATTAGCAAAGCGAATACAAAAATACATCAAAAAGATCATCTATCATGATCAAATGGGATTCATCCCAGGGATGCAAGGATGGTACAACATTTGAAAATCCATCAACATCATCCACTACATCAACAAAAAGAAGGACAAAAACCACATCTCAATAGATGCTGAAAAAATCATTCAACAAAGTTCAACATCCATTCATGATAAAAAGTCTCAACAAAATGGGTATAGAGGGCATGTACCGCAACATAATAAAGGCCATATATGACAAACCCACAGCCAACATTATACTTTACAGCGATAAGCTGAAAGCTTTTCCTTTAAGATCGGGAACAAGACAGTGATGCCCCCTCTTCCCCACTTTTACTCAACAGAGTTCTGGAGGTCCTAGCCACGACAATCAAACAACAAAGAGAAATAAAAGGCATCCACATTGGTAAGGAAGAAGTCAAACTGTCCCTGTTTGCAGATGACATGATATTCTACACAAAACACCATAAAGACAACTTGTGGGAAGATTGTGGCGTGTGCAGGGTGGTGGAAATCTCCTCCCCAAACCATATATATTTATGAAAATACAACAAATACAACTATTCCTAAAAGAGAGATCAGAAGATACAGGATAACAACCAGGCTACAGCTACACCGGGAAGTTCTAGCCAGACCAATTAGGCAATGAATGAATGAATGAATGAATGAATAAAAATGAATGAATGAATGAATAAATAAATAAATAAAAGGCATCCAAATTGGGAAGGAAAAAGTAATAGTATCTTTGTCCACAGATGACATGATCTTATATGTAAAATGCCGTAAAGATGCCACACCAAATAAAAAAAAAGAACTTTAGAGATAATAAATTCAGCAAAGTTGTAGGATACAAAGTTAATGCACGAAAATCAACGGCATTTATATATCCTAGCAATGAACAATCTGAAAAGGAAATTGAGACAGCAATTGCATATACAATAGCATTAAAAAAATACCTAGGAATTAACTAAACCAAGGAGGCAAAATACTTGTAGACTGAAAATTGGAAAACACTGTTGAAAGAAAGTAAAGACGTAAACATAGAAAGACATTCTGTGTTCATGGACTGGAAAACAGTACTGTTAAGATGACAACACTATACAAAGCATTCTACAGATTCAATCCAATCCCTATCAAAATCCCAAAAGCAATTTTTGCAGAAATAGTAACATCTATCCTAAAACTAATATGGAATCTCAAGGAACCCTGAATATCCAAAGCAATGTTGAAAAAGAACAAAGGTGGATTCATACTCCCCTACTTCAAAATTTACTGCAAAGTTACTGTAACCAAACTGTCATACTAACATAAAGATAGATGTACAGACTAAATAGAATAGAATAGTCCACAAATAAACACTCACATATAGGGCTGATTTTTGACAGGGGTGCCAAGGCCATTCAGTGGGTAAAGGATAGTCTTTTGAACAAACGGTGCTAGAAAAACTGATGTATAATATATGCAAAAGAATGAAGTTGGATGTTTACCTTACACTATATATAAAAATCAGCTCAAAATGGTTCAAAAACCTAAATATAAGTGCTAAAACTATAAAACTCTTAGAAGAAAACAATATGGGGAATCTTCATGACACTGGACTTGATAATGATTTCTTGGATATAATATCAAAAACACAGGCAGAAAAAATATATACAAACTGTACTTTACCAAAGTTAAAAACGTTTGTGCTTCTAAGAATACTTTCAGAAAGTGAAAAGAAAACTTACAGAATGGGAGAAAATATTTGTAAATCACATCTGATAAGGGATTAATATCTGGGATATATAAAGAACTCCTACAGCTCAACAACAAAAATATAAATACTCAATTCAAAAATAGGCAAAAGACTTAAAGCGACATTTCTCTAAAGAAGATCCACACAATGTCCAATAAGGAAATGAAAAGATGCTCAAATAGTAGTCTCTAGGGAAATATAATCAATCAGAACCACAATGATGTACCATTTCACACTTATTTGGATGGCTATTATTCTTTTAAATGGAAAATAACAAGTGTTGATGAGAATGTGAAGAAATTGGAACCCCAGCACATTGCCGGTGAAATGTTACCATATGATCCAACTATCCCATCCCAGGTATATACTCAAAAGAATTGAAAGCAGAGACTCAAACAGATATTCGTACACCAATGTTCAGAACATTGTTATTCACAATTACCAAGAGGTGGAAACAACCCAGTGCCCATTAGCAGATGAATGAATAAAACAAATGTGGTTATCCCCATACATGGTACATTAGGCCATAAAATGGAATCGAGTTCTGATACTTGTATTGTGCTAGATGTAAGTTGCTGCTCCCAAAACTGTCCCAGCTAAGCTGACTACACCCTCCACATGGTGGACATGAACTGAGTGGGGCTGGTGAGGCGTGGTTCAGACTACAGTGATGTTCAGCTTCCTCTGCTGCCCCACCTTGCTGCTTTCTCTTTCCTTCCACAGACCTTGATTCCTAATACACATCTTTCACCCCAAACTTCCCATTTCTGAAGAACTCAACTGGTAACACACCCCAAGTGGATCTGGTCACCACCACCTTGAAACTGATGATGATTTTTGCTATGAGTTTTACAATCTGATGCCAACAGCTCCCGCCCTCGTCTCCTGATGCATGTGTGCATGCACACACATGCATGCATATACACATGCCTGCACCCACACACTCCACTGTACTGTGAATTCACCCCCTGCTCCAAACTCCAGCCATGCTCATTGATGATTCCACCTCTGTCTCTCTGTGACAGTCTTCTCCACCTTGCGTGCACACCCTTCAGGACTCAGCCTACTGCTACCCACTCTGCAATGTGTTTCTAGTCCTCCAGATCCAGTTTTATCCCTTGCAGGCCCCTGCATGCCCCATCTGCATTATGGTCACTGAGTTAACTGGTTAAGTCTCTTCTCTGCAATGTGAGCCACTGAGGCCCATGTCCTGCTCCACCTAGGGAAGGCTGGGGGTCAGTCTCTGGACTCACACAGACCTGGGTTCAGATTCTGGGCTTCACCCATACAAGGTATGTGACCTCTTTGTGCCTCAGTTTCCTCATCTATAAAATGAGAATAATGGTATCTGCATTGTAAGGCTTGTAAGAGACGGTGAGTGCAGGCAAAGTATTTGGCATCAGGCTTAGAGCAGACTAAAAATATTGGGATCTTCACTGCCATCATTACTGTGTCTGAACCCCGAAGGTCTGGCACAGAGTTAATCAAATGAATGACATTTGGGCCAAAGACTCATCTGACACTATACAGCAAGAATATGTGGGGACACCAAGCCATTCACTGTGCTGGCATCTAAGCCAAGTAAGTACATGGAGATTGTGCTCGTCCAACAGGAGATGGCTTTGTTCCTTGGCCCACAACTGGGTAACCATTGGCAGAGAGGAAACAGGATTCATAGAGGGCTCCCGTGGGCATGCAGAGGTTGAGGGCAGCAAGGAAGAGAGCTGAGAGGCTGACAAAGTGGCCACATCCAGGCCACCTGTGTGCATGAGCATTCTGCCCCTTGACCAGGACAGGAGGGTACCCGAGTCTTTGCTTACAAAGGCAGACTGAGTTTCTGGGAGGACATCACTTCCCTTTGCCCTCAGGATAAGGGTCACCCTGTCGGTTTTGGCGGGGGCACAGGAGGATTCCCTGGCATCCTCCCCACCAGTGCTGCCTCTGTCCTCTAATGCATTGCTTCCTGGCAAGAGGTCTGGGCGTGGGGGATGAGGACAGCCTTGTGTTCATCAGCTAAGTTCTGACCCGCTGTGGATGGCTGGAGCCCCTGGTGAGGGCCAGACTTTAGAGGCCTGCTCGAGGTCCCTGCCCTCCTGGAACTGACATTCTGGAGAGAAAAAGGTGCAAAGGCAAGTGAGCACAATGTACCGACCACAGTGGAGGGAGGCCAGCGGCTGTACCAAAGGTAGGGGGCACAGCCAGGAAGACAGGAGGGCCACTTCTCCAGCTGGGCAGGACCTGGGGGCAGTTGCCACATTAGGCTTTGCCTCTGGCAGAGTGTTATAGTGTGGAGGTTTGTGACCTCAAGTACACACATTAACTCATAATCCCCAGGGCGAGAGTGTTAGCCAGTGAGACTTTTGGGAGGGGATGAGGTCATGAGGGTTACACCCCCGTGATGGGAGCAGTGACCTCATGAGACCCCAGAGAGCCTCTCAGCTCTCCTGCCATGGGAGCACACACGGGGGAACAGGTTCTCACCAGACACCTGGTCTCCTGGTGCCACAATGCGGGCTTCGCACCTCCAGAAACCTAAGACATCTGCTGTTTATGAGCCTCCCCGTGTAGTATTGTTATCCCAAATGTACAAAAACAAAGGGTTTTGAGCAGAGAGGTATAGGTCTGTCTTGGTTCTAAGGACCTATGTATGTGCTGCTGGGAGAGTAAAGTTAAGTGCAGGGAGTAGTTGTGGCAAGGCCAGAGGGAAGGTGACTGAAATAGTCCAGGCAGGAGGTGATGCGGCTTGGGCCAAGGGTGGGCTAGTCAGAGGGCAGGAAGCTGAGGCTGGGTGTGTCTATGATGAGGCTGACGGATCCAATGAGGCTGATACTGAGGATGCTGTCCTGAGAGCCTGTTTCTTCATTTGTAAAACAGCTCAATGTTGGCGGCCCAGTGGAAGCCCAGCAAGGGGTGGTCCTGCTTCTCATCCTTGCTTGTCCCCAGTCTGGCAGCCTGACGACGACCTGTCCCTTATCTCCACTCAGGTGTCACTTCCTCAGGGAATTCCCTCCTGATGCCCTCCCCCACACCTGTCACAAATCACATTTTCCCCTGCAAGCTCTAACCTGGGCAACCAGAGCCACTGTCCCTTAGCAAGCCCAGGGTGGCAGTGACAGGCCCTCTGCCCTAGTGGCTAGAAGAGCTCAAAGCTCCATGGCCGATGTCTGCATCAGATTCGCACAGCATTTCCCTTCTCCTTCCTCGGGCCAGCCTCACATGGTGTGGTGTGGGGGTGGGGGTTCCAAGTCTGGACAGCCTAGGTCAGAAGGGGGGATTGCCCTGAGACTGTGTGACCTTCAGCGAGCTACTGTTTTCTTAGAGCATCAGTCCTTCCTCCTACACTGACCTCCCTCAAACAAGCTTGCTCCTTCCCCCGTTCCACAGGATCTCTCACTCCGACTGACCCGTGTGGCCAGGCCTGAGGGTTTCCCAGGACTTGGACTCTGTGCTAAAGGAAGGACAGTCCCAGGCAAACGAGGCCGGCTGCGTATCCTATTCCTATGTGGTTGGACACCATAAAAATTGTTTAACTTCACAAATAAAATTATATGCATGCGCCTCATACAAATGAAATATTAAACCACTGAAAGGAACCAGGGCTCCTTGGAAAAATCTGACTCCAGGTGCAGGACACAGAGAGTACAACTTATATTAGAAAGTAAACAAGTGCTAAAAATTTATGACATGTTGAAAGGGCACAGAGCCAAAGTGGAAGAGCGCCCACTGGCCACATGCGCCACTATTTGAGCATCTAATGGACTGCACCTCCATAAGGAGCGTAATGAATTGTAACTCAATGAGTGGAGGAAAAAATCCACGGATCCATGCGCTAAAGAATGAAACATCCTCCACAGAGCGCAAAGGTAGTGAGCAAAGCTTCTACTTGAAGAACGGATAGAAGAAGAAAGAAATAGCATGGTAACAGCTCGTTTAGGCAGGCAGTAGCAACGAACACCAGCAGGCCGAAGTAGGAGATACGGGATGCCAGCAGTCGGAGCGCCTTCTCAAGGGGAGCTCACCGCCAAGGTAGGGGTCAGCCCGCCTGCCCCGCACAGCTGCGCATTCCGGGGGACCACGGCCATAAGCCAGCGAGAGGGGCTCGCCAGTCCCCATGCGCACTGCCCCGAAGTCGGGCCCAGACCTCCCGTACCTGCACCCATTTCTGCGCCTTGCCCCGCAAAACCTACGCGGCGCCTGACCGGCCCCCAGACACATCCTGGGCAGGCCGCTCCCGACCCCCGCAGGCTGCTGATCTGCGCGCTCCTCCAGCCCCGCACCGCGGCCCTCCTTCCCCACGCAGGCTACGTCCTCCGGGAGCCTAGCGTGCCCCCACCAGCCTCGCAAGCTAGAGCGGAGGGCACCGGGGGTATTAGAGCTTCCGGCTCTGCGACGGCGGCGGCGCGGGCCAATCATGGCCCGGGGTGGGCATCGCCAGGCACGACGGGCCTTGGTGGGCTCACGGGAGAGACTACAACCCCCACAGTGCCCCGCGCGGGGGCAGCGGAAGCCGTGGCCCCGGAAGTTGCGACCCCGCGTAGGCCGCGGGCCATTCACGACTCGGAGCTGGCAGCGAAGGGTACGACGCACTACGGCTCCCACAGTGCCCCGCGGGGCGGGGCGCGTAATGCGGCTGCGCGGCGGAGGCCGGGCGGCGTTGGGCTGGGCGGCTGTGGCGGCGTCGGACGAAGCGTGGCCAGAACCTCGCTGGGAGCTGCGCGTGCCGGCCGTGGCCACCATGTCTGTGCCGTCCGAGGAGGAGGAGTACGCGCGGCTGGTGATGGAGGCGCAGCCCGAGTGGCCGCGCGCCGAGGTGAAGCGGTTGTCGCACGAGGTGGCCGAGACCACGCGCGAGAAGATCCAGGCGGCTGAATACGGGCTGGTGGTCTTGGAGGAGAAGCACCAGCTCAAGCTGCAGTTCGAGGGGCTCGAGGTGGATTACGAGGCGATCCGCGGAGAGATGGAGCAGCTCAAGGAGGTAAGGAGCAGGGCGCGCCGTGCCCGGTCCACCACGACCCCCGACCCCGGGTCGGGCGGACCCCGGCCGACCCCCTACCGCGCGCTGGTTCGGCCGCGGTGGGCGGCGCGCGTGGGTCCTGGCCCTGTGGGTAGGGGCTGTGGTGGGGCTTGTCTCCAGCCCGCGTGCTCCTGCGACCCTCCTCGGTCGCGGTGGGATAGGGTACCCTGCGGTGCGTGGCTTCTCAGAGCGGGGCCGGGAAGTGGAATGGATGCAGGTGACAGGCTGGGAAAGGCCAAGCCTGGGCCTCCCTTACTTCCAGACACATCACGTCCCCTTCCCGGGGCTTTCAGCGTCTCCGGTGAGCGCTCGAGGCAGGGAAAGGCCCGGTACAGGGGCTGGCCCTGCTCTTGGTCTTCGAGGCCGGCGGAGCATCCCCCATGGCCCTCCCCAGGCCCAGCTCCTACCGCCCGATGAGTTCTCTGGGACGCAGTGCTTCCCCACCCACTTCCTATCCTGGCTTCGCTCCCAGGCTCGGGTGGCAAGTCTGTGGGTGTTTGTCAGGGAAGGAGCCAGGTGACTTCCACTCAGGTGAGGAGGTCAGATCCCCAGGCTGCCTGTGGGGTTGTGGGAGGCTGGCTGCTGGGCAGTCCTTCTGTGAGGTAGTTCTCCTGCGTGATTGAACTCCCATTTTCTCCCAGCCCTGGCTGAGTCCCCAGCACTGTTGTGGGGTTGAGGAGGGAGAAGTTGCTTTCTGGATGGGATACCCAGGTTTGGACCCAGGCCCTGCCGCTTGCTGTTGATGTGGCTGTGGACAGGGTCTTAGCTTCTTCCTCTGCACCACTGCCTACCGAGGAAGGGTTCATATGAGGGTTGCATATTATTTGAAAAATGCAGGCACAATGTCAGGCATGTGGCCTGTTGGTTTCTGTGACAACAAGCCTCCTCCCCACCTGACTCTTTACTTGTCCAGGTGGGCTTTTGGCCCTTGGTCTCAAGTTCACCGTGCTTGCCACTTCCCTGACTGCCCACCTCTGGTACCTCTGCTCCTGGTGGCCTTGCACGTGCCTGGAGTGTTCAGAGCCTCCATGCTCACTGAGGAGACCAGCAGTGTCCCCTTCTGATAGTGGGGAGAACAGAATGAATAAATCCATCAGGTGATTAAATCTTTACTTGGCAAATAAGTGCAAGTGCTTGGTTAGCACCAGTGAGCTACTGACATTGGGTGGAGGGGTACAGGTGGCAGCTCGTCTGACCCAAGGTCCCGTCACCTGTCAGCATTGGCCCTTCCTCCAAGCCAGTCTCAGCTGGCACTGGATTTACAAGGGGGGGTGTGTGACACGTGACCCCTCCTACAAGAGCCCCTCTCGGGGTGTACCCTCGCAGAGGGAGGAGGCTGTGAGAAAAGGTCGCCAAATGTCCTGTTCTCTGTTGTGGTCTCCCAGTCTTGAGTGCACTGTGAGCCCACGGCAGCAAGCATAGTCCCCTCCTCCGGTTCACACTCTTGTCCCCCGTGGGAAGGGACCAGAGTGGACCCTCACAGATGAGCTAGTCCCTGACCGGGGGCCTCGCAGCTCTCAGCTCTGTACTATCACAGATGTGACTGTTTTGGCGAGGCCAGGGATCTGGCTTGGTTTTGTGGGGTGTGTCTGCAGGGTGGGTCCCAGGAAATTAGGTGTAAGGTGGATCACGCCACAGGAGCCCTTCAGGCGCCTGCCTGCTTATTTTGATGTCACATCTTGGCCCCCATATGTACTGGCCACATATTCTGGGACTCATTGCCCCTGTCCTGATCTTCGGTTTCCCAGTTACCAGTGGAATAAGAATGGTCCAGCTGGAAATCCCAGCAGAAGCAAGAGGAGGGAGTGTCAGGGTCTCAGTGGATGTTGCCAAGAAGCCCTGGCCCATGTACTCCCACCCATGCCAGCATGCCAGGCTATCTCTTTAATTTCATTAATGTCATACTCACAGACATTAACCCTAATTTTAAAAACTGAGATTTAAGAAGTAGTATTTGATGGGCCTTTTTTCCTCCTGTAAGAGGTAAACCATCTTTGTTCTTTTAAAACTTAGCTTCTTGAACTAAAGTGGTTTCAATTACTGACAGTGACGCTTCAAGCAGAGGGGCCCACACCCTGCCCAGCCTTTGTAGGTGAGCCTGTCTTTGGGAGGGGAAGCTGGCTGGCCTGTCCCAGGTCAGTGGGTGGTGCCAGAGCTGAGGAGAGCCCTGTGGCGGGTGGTGGGTGTGGATGGCTGTGCTGGCCATTTCTCACGTGGTACATGCATGCGTGTCCTGCTGACACTGTGTCGGGGGGACGGGGTGAGGGAGGCGCCCACCAGCCTATTTTGCCTAACCATTTGCTAGTGATTGAGCCTGGTTTAATAAGGGCCCCATCCAACCCTAGTCGTGCGTGTCCCCTCCCTGCCGTGGTGGGGGAGAGTATCAGATGGACTTCAGTGAGAGCAGGTGGTACCAGGAGTGGGTGACCCTCATGGGTGGAGGCGTGGGGGCTGGCGGGCAGGCCAGGGCTGGGGTCCTGGTAAGGGAGCAGGGAATGGAGTCTGGACACCCTCCTGCTTTCTGTGCCGCCTCTGATACAGTCTGCAGAGCTGCAGTGTGGCACACTTAAGTGCTTAGTTAGTACCTGCTGCCTGGTGTCATCACTCTTTCCTGTCACCTCACTCAGGCTTGGGTCCCCTTCTGCTGTCCCTGCCCCTTGTCCCATTGTCTGTAGCTGAACCGTGGCCTGGGGCCTCCAGCCTGGCCTGGCCAGCACCGTTCCCCTCATCCCAGCCATCCCTGCATCTCCTGGCTCCTGGGAGCCTCGCCTGTGCTTCTGGGCCTGGCCACTTCTGAGCCTTCCCTGCTGCTCTAGACTTGCCCAAGCCCATTACCCAGTGCCGGCCCTCCCATCCTGCAGGCTCATCCAGGGTAGGGCTGCTGGGACAGCTGCTATGTGCCCTTGCTGCCTTCCTCTTGTGATCTCCCAGAGGGTGGGGAAGTGAGGCAGGCCCCTTAGCTCAGGACTTGTGGGAAGGGATCCTCAGGCACCAGGTTCCTGCCCAAGTTCTGGGCTGTGAGCTGCCTTAGTTTCACAAAGGAGGGCAGCTGCCCCGTAGGTGAGCTGCTTCTACTTCCTCCTACGCCAGCCCTTGGGGACCCCACTGTGGCGGGTCTGGTACAGCTGGGGCAGCTAGGCACGGAGAAGCTGAGTCACGCAGGGCTGTATTCCAGGCGGCCGGTCCTCGGGGAGCAGGCACCTGCTGAGGACGGAAGGTGCTCAGAGGCCTGTGTGTGAGGCCCGGCTTCCTTGAGGCAGGGTTCCTGACTCTGGAGAGAGCCTGTAGGGATTCTGTGAAGCGGACAGCCGGTGGCAACAAGGGGCCTGACTTGGGGTGGAGGCTGGGGTCTGAGAGGTCCTGGTGGCCTTGAGGTGACCCTGCCCCCAGGGGTCCAACAGCCTGGAGAGGCAGCTACAGGCATCTAAAGGCAGTGGCCATGTGGCCCATGGTGGCTGCGCTGCTGGGCAGCCCCCCTTTCCCACCTTTCAGGCAGGGGTCCTGAAGCCATCTGGGGCTCTTCTGTTAAGGACACAAGGCACCCTGTCGTCGTGTTCCCTTGGTCAGGGCCTGGAGGCAAGCAGCTGTGCACCTCACATCCTCGGGGTGTGACCTTGCCCATGGGGCTGACTCAAGTGGCCAGGGCACAAGCAGGGCAGGGGGAGGCTGGCCCTGCACCTGTGCTGTCCTGGGTGGGTCTTCATGCCCTGCCTCTGAGGGTGGCTGGCACCCTGCCTATTCCTCAGGAGCCTTGTGGCCAAGGACAACCAGGACAGCTTCCTGCGGTGCAGTCCCCACAGCCACAGCCCCTGCAGTACGCAGGTGAGCAGGCGGTGGCCAAGGCTGCCACCGCTGAACAGTCTTCTGGCAGGCCTTGTGGGAAGCCCCCTGGGGGGACTCTGCGACCCCTCAGGCCCAGCCTTCCCTGGAGGGAGGAGGCAAAACAGTCTAGCCGTGTAAAAAGTGGACATCATTTTCCCTCCTCAGTTGGGGCAGCCACCCCACGGAGCAGCTCTACCACACTCAGTGGGACAAGGACTTGATTGCCTGAGATGGTGAGGTGAAGGTGGCCAGAGGCAGCGCTGGCTAGGACCTTGTAGGCTCTGATAGGCAAGTCTCTCTCAGCCTAGAGCCCCTGTTGTCTGGTGTTCAGATTGTTACCCCTGGACGACTGTCCCCAAGAGCAGACCAGGAAGGGGTCCATTGCGGCTGCCTGGCAGCCACCCCAGCCAGACTGGGCCTTGGGAAGTGGACAGAGAGTTGGGACGTGGGCTGGAGTGAGCATCCTGGTGCAGGCAGCATCTACTATCTTATTTGGGAATTTCCTGCTTGGGGGCCTTGTCTCTTCCCCATTTATTTATTTATTCACCTTTCAGTATATTTGTAGGAGCTCAGGGATGTTTGCCTTGTATTTTATATTTGGGATCCCGTCTCATACTACTTCATTTTGTTGTTGCACTTGCTCTGCCTTTGGTCCCTGGCAGCCCTTTCATCTGGCTGCTGTGCCCCTGAGAGCATCACTGTGATTGTCCCCCTCCTCTCTCCTTCCTCTCTCGCCCTCCGTCCCTTCTTCCTTTATTTTCTCTCCAGTTCCCTCCCTCCTGCCCTGCCTCCCTACCTTGTTATTTCTCCTCTACTCCCTCCTCCACTCCCTCCTTCCTCCTTTCCCTCCTGTATTCCCTTTCCTGTTGCCCTCTTCCCTGCCTTCCAGTGCTATGAGATGCTTCAGGCTCATCCTGCTAATCCTGGAATCAGCCCTGTTCCCCTGGCTGGAGAGCAGTGTTAGAAGCCAAGATCTGGGCACCAGGTATGTGTTGCTGCCCGAGTCTCACTGCTTCTCAGAGCCAGGAGGAGATGTCCCCCAGTCCATGGGCAGTCATCTACATCAAGTCCAGGCAAGCTGCCTGCCTGTGCATGGAGCTGAACGTGAGCTCATGCTGGCGTCTCCGGCTCTGACCCGTCTGCTCAGTCCCCGCGCTCCCCCGGCCCCCGTGCACAGGAGTGTCAGAACCATCACTCTGTGCCCTGCTGGAAACAAGTTTGTCAACTAGAGCATGATGCTTATGTGCAGTCCTTTGCCTGTGGTGTTATACACGCCCTTATCTCCCAATGAGTTACCTAAGCAAGCCCTTCAGGGAGGCGGTTTCATCCATTTGTTACACAGCTAGATTGTTTTGCCACATTCTGCATTCCATCCTGGAACCCCCAGACCTCCTAAATAACTGTCTAAAATGTGTGTACATTAGGGTTCACTCTTTGTGCTGAAAGTTATCTTGGTTTTGATAAGTGCCTAGTGTCATTTATCTGCCGTTATAGGATCATACAGAGTTATTTCATTGCCTTAAAAAAATCCCCTGTGCTTCACCTGTTCACCCCCCACCCCATGAGCCCCTGGCAACCGCTGATCTGTTAATATTAGTCTCCATGGTTTTGCCTTTTCCAGATGGTCACATAACTGGAACCATACAGTGTATAGCCTCATCATGCATTTAAGTATGCATTTAAGATTCTTCTGTGTCACTTGTTGGTTTCATAGCTCTTTTTGCTTTTTCATCTCAGAATAATATTTCATTGGATGTACCACAGTCTGTTTATCCATTCAAAGTGGGCATCTTGGTTGCTCCCAGTTTGGGGCGATTATTAATAAAGCTACTATAAACAAGTGTCTGTGCAGACATAAGTTTTCAACCCATTTGGGCCAGCACCTAGCAGTGCAGTGACTGGATTGAATGGTGAGAGTACGTTTAGTTTTGTGAGAAACAGCCAAACCGCCTCCCCGAGTGGCTGTGCCATCTGCATCCCCACCAGCAGTGAGCTCCTGTAGTTGCACATCCCTGCCGGCAGCTGGTGTCGTCAGTGTGTGGGTTTTAGCCATCCTAGTAGGTGTGTGGTGGTATTTCACTGTTTCAGTTTGCATTTCCCTGCTGACATGTGGTGTTGAGCATCTTTTCACAGGCTTATTAATTGTATATATCTTCTTTAGTGAGACTTCAGTTCTGATCTTTTGCTCACTTTAAAATTTATTGTTCATTTTTAAGAGTTTTTATCTCTTTGGGTACAAGTCCTACTTTGCTTGTGTTTTCATTCTCTTAACAGTGTCTTTTGTAGAGGAGAGTTTTTCATTTTAATGCCATTTGCTATCATGCTTTTTGTGTTAAGATCTTTATCCCCATACACAAAAGTAAACTCAAAATGAATTAAAGACCTCAGTATAAGACCTGAAGCCATAAAATTTCTAGAAGGAAACATAGGCAGTATGCTCTTGAATATAGGCATTGGTATTTTTTTTTTTCTAGATATGTCTCCCTCGGCAAGGGAAACAAAAAGCAAAAATAAACAAGGGGAACTCTTACCAAACTAAAAAGCTTCTGCACAGCAAAGGACACCATCAACAAAACGAAAAGAGCCTACTGAGTGGGAAAGCTTATTTGTAAATCATGTATCTGATAATGGGTTAATATCCAAACTCAACACCAAAAAAATAAATAATCTGATTTAAAAATGGGCAGGGGACCTGAATAGACATTTTTTCAAGGAAGACATAGAGATGGCCTGTTAAAAGATACATGAACATCCTCCACATCATTAGTCATCAGGGAAATGCGAATCTAACGCAGAATGAGATGTCACCCACACCAGTCAGAATGGCACCATCCAAAAGACAGGAAATAATCTGTGCTGGCGAGGATGTGGAGAAAAGGGAGCCCTCCTACACTGTTGAGGGGAATGTAAATTGGTGCAGCCACTATGGAAAACAACATGGAGTTTCCTCAAAAAATTAAAAGTAGAAATACCTTGTGACCCAGTAGTCCCACTTATGGGCATTTACCAGAAGGAGATAAAAATGCTAATTCAATAAGCTATATACACCCCCATGTTTACTGCAGCATTATTTACAATAGCCAAGATATGAGGCTACTAAAGTGTCCGTCAATAGGTGAATGGTTAAAGATGTGCGTATATACAATGGAATATTATTCAGCCATAAAAAAGAGGGAAATCTTGCCATTTGCAACATGAGGGAGGGATCAGTTTAATGAAATAAGTCAGGTGAAGAAAGACAAATACCATAGGTTTCACTTATATGTGGAATCTAAAAACAAAACAAATGAATAAACGACAGAAAATAGACTCATAAGTAGAGAACAGACTAGTTTTGGGGTGGGAGTATGGATGGGGTGGGAATAAAAAGACAGTATTTGTTAAACAAATAGTCACAGGGACGAAGGCGTATCCTGGAGAACATAGTCACATTACAGTGTCAGTGTGATGACAGGTGGTGAGCATGTTTCCTGCGGTGAGTGTTCCTTAATGTGGAAAGCTGTTGAATCACGATGTTCTCCTGGACCAACGTGATGTGGTCAGCTGTACCCAGTTAGATCTGCACCAGACCCAAGACCACAGAGATTACTTTTCTGTGTTGTTATCCAGAAGCCTGTGGTTCTGCACTCTGTATCCTGGTCCAGAACCCATTTTGATTTAGAATTGGTGGAGGAAGCAAGGTCTGTGCTCAGACCATCTCTTTTGCATGGGGACAACCAGTTGTCCCTGTGTCTGGGCCAGTTGCCTATGTGTACACCTGCTCCTGGGCCCTGTGTCTTGCCCTATTGATTATCCTTTTCCTGCTGTCTTGATTGAATGTTAACTGGTTTTCTTAGGCATCTTTTTGTGTCGCTGACACGTCTTACCCTTGATCTCTGTGGTTTGGTTGTGGGCCCAGGACTGGCGGGCCTGGTCCTGGTCACCATGAGTCATTGTAGTCCTTTTTTTTTTTTTTCAATCTTTAGAAAAAGTAGTAGAGGGCACATGGCTAGGAGGGACAGTCAGCAGTGCATTGGCTGGATTCTTGGTAGAAGGTGAATGTGGCCCTCCCCTGTTCCTAGGCCCCGTTCCTAACATGGTCGGAAACAGAGCCCTCCTCTGCTTGGGCTGACTTAACTTCTAGAAAGCAGCCTGTAGTCTGCTTACCTTGTGCCTTTGATCTTGGAGCACTTAAGGGAGGGCTGTGTGGTCAGCCACAGTCAGACCTGGGATCACACCCCTCAGGCAACCGTGAGCTGCTGCCCATGAGCAGGGGCCAGCTGCTAGGTCCCTCTGAAAGTGTGTGTGACATAGTGAGTTACAAGAAATAAATATTTGGTCATTCATATGACTACATATATCTTGCCCAGGTGTACTTGGTCTTCATCCACAGTTCCTGAAAACACTGTCAGAGTCTTAAAGGTAAAATGGGTGTTTTGTCATGTTAATGAGAGACTTTTGAACCCCCCACCCCACCCCAGGGTGGGGGCTGGAGGCTGAATCAGCCAGTGGCCAAGGATTTAGTCAGTCATGACAATGCAGTGAAGCCCCC
>JAVSCE010002358.1:0-22566 GCA_032199065.1 Smutsia gigantea | reverse complement strand
TGTGTATATGTACAACATCTTCTTTATCCATTCATCTACTGATGGACACTTAGGTTGCTTCCATTTCTTGGCTATTGTAAATAGTGCTGCAATAAACATAGGGGTGCATCTGTCCTTTCAAATTGGGCTGCTGCATTCTTAGGGTAAATTCCTAGGAGTGGAATTCCTGGGTCAAATGGTATTTCTATTTTGAGTTTTTTGAGGAACCTCCATACTGCTTTCCACAATGGTTGAACTAATTTGCAGTCCCACCAGCAGTATAGGAGGGTTCCCTTTTCTCCACATCCTCGCCAACTTTTGTTGTTGTTTGTGTTTTGAATGTTGGCCATCCTCACTGGTGTGAGGTGATATCTCATTGTGGTTTTAATCTGCATTTCTCTGATGATTAGTGATGTGGAGCATCTTTTCATGTGCCTGTTGGCCATCTGAATTTCTTCTTTGGAGAAGAGTCTATTCATGTCCTCTGCCCATTTCTTAATTGGATTATTTGCTTTTTGTTTGTTGAGGTGCGTGAGTTCTTTATATATTTTGGATGTCAACCCCTTATCGGATACGTCATTTATGAATATATTCTCCTATACTGTAGGATGTCTTTTTGTTCTACTGATGGTGTCCTTTGCTGTACAGAAGCTTTTCAGCTTGATATAGTCCCACTTGTTCATTTTTGCTTTTGTTTCCCTTGCCCGGGGAGATATGTTCTTGAAGAAGTTGCTCATGTTTATGTCCAAGAGATTTTTGCCTATGTTTTTTTCTAAGAGTTTTATGGTTTCATGACTTACATTCAAGTCTTTGATCCACTTTGAGTTTACCTTTGTGTATGGGGCTAGACAGTAGTCCAGTTTCATTCTCTTACATGTAGCTGTCCAGTTTTTCCAACACCAGCTGCTGAAGAGGCTGTCATCTCCCATTGTATATCCAAGGCACTTTTATCAAATATTAATTGACTGTATATGTTTGGGTTAATGTTTGGATTTTCTATTCTGTTCCACTGGTCTGTGGATCTGCTTTTGTGCCAATACCAAATTGTCTTGATTACTGTGGCTTTGTAGTAGAGCTTGAAGTCAGGAGTGTAATTCCCCCTGTTTTATTCCTCCTTCTCAGGATTGCTTTGGCTATTCGGGGTCTTTTGTGGTTCCATATGAATTTTAGAATTATTTGTTCAAGTTCATTGAAGAAAGCCGTTGGTAGTTTGATAGGGATTGTGTTGAATCTGTAGATTGCTTTCGGTAGCATAGCCATTTTGACAATATTTATTCTTTCTAGCCAAGAGCATGGGATGCATTTCCATTTGTTAGTGTCCTCTTTAATTTCTCTTAGGAGTGTCTTGTAGTTTTCAGAGTACAGGTCTTTCACTTCCTTCGTTAGGTTTATTCCTAGGTATTTTATTCCTTTTGATGCAATTGTGAATGGAATTATTTTTCTGATTTCTCTTTCTGTTAGTTCATCATTAGTGTATAGGAAAGCAACAGATTTCTGTGTGTTAATTTTGTATCCTGCAACATTGCTGAATTCAGATATTAGTTCTAGTAGTTTTGGAATGGAATCTTTAGGGTTTTTTATGTACAGTATCATGTCATCTGCAAATAGTGACAATTGACTTCTTCTTTACCAATCTGGATGCCTTGTATGTCTTTGTTTTGTCTGATTGCCGTGGCTAGGACCTCCAGTACTATGTTGAATAACAGTGGAGAGAGTGGGCATCCTTGTCTTGTTCCCGATCTTAGATGAAAAGCTTTCAGCCTCTCGCCATTAAGTATTATGTTAGCTGTGGGTTTGTCATATATAGCCTTTATGATGTTGAGGTACTTGCCCTCTATACCCATTTTGTTGAGAGTTTTAATCAGCAATGCATGCTGAATTTTGTCAAATGATTTTTCAGCATCTATGGAGATGATCATGTGGTTTTTGTTCTTCTTTTTGTTGATGTGGTGGATGATGTTGATGGATTTTCGAATGTTGTACCATCCTTGCATCCCTGGGATGAATCCCACTTGATCATGGTGTATGATCCTCTTGATGTGTTTTTGAATTCGGTTTGCTAATATTTTGTTGAGTATTTTTGCATCTACGTTCATCAGGGATATTGGTCTGTAATTTTCTTTTTTGGTGAGGTCTTTGCCCGGTTTTGGTATTAGAGTGATGCTGGCTTCATAGAATGAGTTTGGAAGTATTCTCTCCTCTTCTATTTTTTGGAAAACTTTAAGGAGAATCGGTGTTATTTCTTCTCTATATGTCTGGTAGAATTCAGAGTTGAATCCATCAGGCCCACGGATTTTGTTCTTTGGTAGTTTTTTGATTACCAATTCGATTTCGTCACTGGTGATTGGTCTGTTTAGTTTTTCTGCTTTTTGCTTGGTCAGTCTTGGAAGGTTGTATTTTTCTAAGAAGTTGTCCATTTCTTCTAGGTTTTCCAGCTTGTTAGCATATAGAGTCTCATAATATTCTGTTATGATTCTTTGTATTTCTGTGGGGTCCGTCTTGATTTTTCCTTTCTCCTTCTGATTGTGTTTATGTGTGTAGATTCTCTTTTTCTCTTAATGAGTCTGACTAGGGGTTTATCTATTTTGTTAATTTTTTCAAAGAACCAGCTCTTGGTTTTATTGATTTTTTCTATTGTTTTATTCTTCCCAATTTTATTTATTTCTTCTCTAATCTTTATTATGTCCCTCCTTCTGGTGACTTTGGGCCTCATTTGTTCTTCTTTTTCCAATTTCAGTAATTGTGTCTTTAGACTATTCATTTGGGAATGTTCTTCCTTCTTTAAATAGGCCTGGATTGCAATATACTTTCCTCTTAGAACTGCCTTTGCTGCGTCCCACAGAAGTTGTGGCTTTGTGTTGTTGTTGTCATTAGTCTCCATATATTCTTGATTTCTGTTTTGATTTGGTCGTTAACCCATTGATTAATTAGGAGAGTGTTGTTAAGTCTCCATGTATTTGTGAGCCTTTTTGATTTCTTTCTAAAATTTATTTCTAGTTTTATACCTTGGTTATCTGAGAAGTTGGTTGGTAGGATTTCAGTATTTTTGAAATTACTGAGGTTCTTTTTGTGGTCTAGTATGTGGTCTATTCTGGAAAATGTTCCATGTGCCCTTGAGAAGAATGTGTATCCTGCTGCTTTTGGGTGTAGAGTTCTGTAGATGTCTGTTAGGTCCATCTGTTCTAGTGTGTTGTTCAGTGCCTCTGTGTCTTTACTTATTTTCTGTCTGGTTGATCTGTCCTCTGGAGTGAGTGGTGTGTTGAAGTCTCCTAAGATGAATGCATTGCTGTCTATTTCCTCCTTTAATTCTGTTAGTATTTGTCTCCCATATGCTGGCGCTCCTGTGTTGGGTGCATATATATTTATAATGGTTATATCTTCTTGTTGGACTGACCCCTTTATCATTATGTAATGTCCTTCTTTATCTTTTGCTACTTTCTTCATTTTGAAGTCTATTTTGTCTGATACAAGTACTGCAACACCTGCTTTTTCTCTTTGTTGTTTGCATGAAATATCTTTTTCCATCCCTTCACTTTTAGTCTGTGTATATCTTTGGATTTGAGGTGAGTTTCTTGTAGGCAGCATATAGATGGGTCTTGCTTTTTATCCATTCTGTTACTCTGTGTCTTTTGATTGGTGCATTCAGTCCATTTACATTTAGGGTGATTATTGATAGGTATGTACTTATTGCCATTGCTGGCTTTAGATTCGTGGTTACCAAGTGTTCAAGGGTTGCTTCTTTACTATCTAACAATCTAACTTATCTTTCTTGTTAAGTTATTGTAAATACAGTCTGATGTTTCTTTCTTTCTCTCCCTTCTTATTCCTCCTCCTCCATTCTTTCTATAATAGGTGTTTTATTCTTTGCCTTTAGTTGGTATTTGGATGGTCTGCTTTCTTTGCTATGATTTTTTTTTCCTCTGGTGACATCTTTTTAGCCTTAGGTGTGCTTCCCTCTAGAGCAGTCCATTTAAGATATCCTGTAGTGGTGGTTTATGAGAGGCAAACTCTCTTAACTTTCGTTTATCTGGAAATTGTTTAATCCCTCCATCATATTTAAATGATAATCGTGCTGGATACAATATTCTTGGTTCGAGGCCCTTCTGTTTCATAATGTTAAATATATCATGCCATTCTCTTCTGGCCTGTAAGGTTTCTGTTGAGAAGTCTGATGATAGTTTGATGGGTTTTCCTTTGTAGGTGATCTTTTTTCTCTCTCTAGCTGCCTTTAATACCCTGTCTTTATCTTTGATCTTTGCCATCTTAATTATTATGTGTCTTGGTGTTGTCTTCCTTGGGTCCCTTGTGTTGGGAGATCTATGAGCTTCGGTGGACTGCGAGACTACTTCCTTCCCAGCGAGGGAAAGTTTTCAGCAATTATTTCTTCAAAGACACTTTCTATCCCTTTTTCTCTCTCTCTTCTTCCTCTGGTACTCCTATAATGCGAATATTGTTCCATTTGGATTGGTCACACAGTTCTCTTAATATTCTTTCATTCCTAGAAATCCTTTTATCTCTCTCTGCCTCAGCTGCTCTGTACTCCTGTTCTCTGTTTTCTATTCCATTAACAGTCTCTTGCAACTCATCCATTCTGCTGTTAAGCCCGTTGATCGCTTGTCTGATTTCTGTATTGTCTTTCCTCAGTTCCCTCACTTCCTCCCTCAGCTCTTGCACATTTCTCTGTAGGTCCATCAGCATGGTTATGACTTTCATTCTGAATTCTTTTTCAGGGAGGCTGTGCATTTCCATCCCTTCAGACTCCCTCTCTGGGGTTGTCTGGTTGATTTTGGTCTGAACCATATTCCTCTGTCTTTTCATGGCTGTATAATTTGGTCATTGATAGTTGCCACGTATGTCAGCTGGGCTCTTTAAGACTTTAAAAAGAGAAGAAAAAAAAAGAAAAAAAAGAAGAAAGAAAGAAAGAAAAAAAAAGAAAAAAGAAAGAAAAGAAAAAACAAAACAAAACAACAACAACAAAAAAACAAAAAATGCCCACCGGACGTAGATTCTGTGGGAATGCTGTAGGTGGCGCTATTGCCCCACTATTCCACAGCTGTGACTGCGCCGCTCCGCAGGGCCCTTTATCGCTCTGGCAGGGGTGGGAATGAATAGGAGGCTGTTGATCTCAGTGAGAAGTGTAAGTATGGCTACGCTTCCTCAGTCGCCAGCTAAGGCGCCTGAAACTCCCCAGGACTCCCAGCCTGCTGGGCTGAGTGTGCTGGGGCGATCCGGCTCCTCCGCTGGGCTCCTGTCTCTTTAAGACCGCTGAAGAAAGCGCGCACTTTTTTTTTTTCCTTCCCGGGAGCCGGCTGCAAGCACCCTGGCACGTTCCCCGCTCAGATCCTGCCCCTCTGTCTCTCCAATCTCCGCTGCACTGCGCAATGTGGGTAAGCGCTCCCCGCGCAGATCACCGGGGCCGGCTACTTCGCGGGGTGTGCTTCCCCTCCCTCCCGGCTCTGAATACTCTCCTCCCACCGGTGCGCTGGGGTGGGGAGGGCTCGGGTCCCGCCGGGTCGCGGCTCCGTATCTTACCCGCCTCTTGGGGTGCCGAGTCCTCTCTGGTGTAGCTGCATGCTGTGCGCTTTCTTGTGTATTCTCGTCTCTCTTTTAGGAATAGATGTATTTTCTGTGTTTTCGTAGATAAATATAGTGTTGGGAGGTGATTTCTGCCGCTCTGCTCACACCGCCATCTTCCCGGAAGTCTGATAATAATATTTCCTGTGTAGTTTTTTAATTACTGATTCAATTTCATTGCTGGTGATTGGTCTGTTTAGTTTTTCTATTTCTTGCTTGGTCAGTCTTGGAAGGTTGCATTTTTCTAAGAAGTTGTCCATTTCTTCTATGTTTTCCAGCTTGCTAGCATATAGATTCTCATAATATTCTCCTATATTTCTTTGAATTTCTGTGGGGTCTGTCATGATTTTTCCTTTCTCATTTCTGATTCTGCCTATGTGTGTAGAGTCTCTTTTTCTCTTAATAAGTCTGGCTAGGGGGTTATCTATTTTGTTTATTTTTTCAAAGAACCAGCTCTTGATTTTATTGATTTTTTTCTATTGTTTTATTCTTCACAATTTTATTCATTTCTTCTCTGATCGTTATTATGTCCCTCCTTCTGGTAACCTTGGGCCTCATTTGTTCTTCTTTTTCCAATTTCAGTAATTGTGTCTTTAGATTATTCGTTTGGAAATATTCTTCCTTCTTTAAATAGGCCTGGATTGCAATATACTTTCCTCTTAGAACTGCCATTGTGGCTTCCCACAGAAGTTGTGGCTTTGTGTTATTGTTGTCATTAGTCTCCATATATTCTTTAATTTCTGTTTTGATTTGGTCGTTAACCCAGTGATTAATTAGGAGAATGTTGTTAAGTCTTCATGTATTTGTGAATCTTTTTGATTTCTTTCTAAAATTTATTTCTAATTTTATACCTTTGTGATCTGAGAAGTTGATTGGTAGAATTTCAATATTTTTGAATTTACTGAGATTGTTTTTGTGGCCTAGTATGTGGTCTATTCTAGAAAACGTTCCATGTGCACTTGAGAAGAATGTGTATCCTGTTGCTTTTGGGTGCAGAGTTCTGTAGATGTCTGTTAGGTCCATCTGTTCCAGTGTGTTGTTCAGTGCCTCTGCGTCTTTACTTATTTTCTGTCTGGTTGTTATGTCCGTTGGGTTGTGTGGTGTGTTGAAGTCTCCCGAAATCAATGCATTGCTGTCTATTTCCTCCTTTAATTCTGTTAGTATTTGTTTATCATGTGCTGGCGCTCCTGTGTTAGGTGCATATATATTTATAATGGTTATATCTTCTTGTTGGACTGACCCCTTTATAATTATGTAATGTCCTTCTTTATCTCTTGCTACTTTCATGGCTTTGAAGTCTATTTTTTCTGATAGAAGTACTGCAACGCCTGCTTTCTTCTCCTTGTTATTTGCATGAAATATCTTTTTCCATCCCTTCACTTTTAGTCTGTGAATGTCTTTTGGTTTAAAGTGAGTCTCTTGAAGGCAGCATATGGATGGGTCTTGTTTTTTTATCCATTTAGTGACCCTATGTCTTTTGACTGGTGTATTCAGTCCATTTACATTTAGGGTGATTATGGATAGGTATGTACTTATTGGCATTGCAGGCTTCAGATTTGTGGTTACTAAAGTTTCAAGATAACTTCCCTACTATCTAAAAGTCTAACAACTCAATATGCTATTACAAACACAATCTAAAGTTTCTTTTTTTGTTTGTTTGTTTCCTTCCTCCTTTTTCTTTCTACTCCATGCTTTATATATTAGGTATCATATTTTTGTATTGTTTTTCTATCCCTTGATTTACTTTGGGGATAGTTAATTTAATTTTGCATTTGCTTAGTAATTAGCTGTTCTATTTTCTTTACTGTGGTTTTATTACCTCTGGTGACAGCTATTAACCCATACGAAGAGTTCCATCTTGAGCAGTCCCTCCAAAATACACTGTAGAGATGATTTGTGGGAGGGAAATTCTCTCAGCTTTTGCTTATCTGGGAATTGTTTAATCCCTCCTTCAAATTTAAATGATAATCTTGCCGGTTAAAGTAATCTTGGTTCAAGGCCCTTCTGCTTCATTGCATTAAATACATCATGCCACTCCCTTCTGGCCTGTAAGGTTTCTGCTGAGAAATCTGATGATAGCCTGATGGGTTTTCCTTTGTATGTGATCTCATTTCTCTCTCTGGCTGCTTTTAAGTCTGTCGTTATCCTTGATCTTTGCCATTTTAATTACTATATGTCTTGATGTTGTCTTCCTTGGGTCTCTTGTGTTGGGAGATCTGAGTGCCTCCATGGGCTGAGAGACTATCTCCTTCCCCAGATTGGGGAAGTTTTCAGCAATCACCTCCTCAAAGACGCTTTCTATCCCTTTTTCTCTCTCTCCTTCCTCTCGTACCCCTATAATGCGAATATTGTTCCGTTTGGATTGGTCACACAGTTCTCTCAATATTCTTTCATTCTTAGAGATCCTTTGTTCTCTCAGTGACTCTGCTTGTTTGTATTCCTCTTCTCTAGTTTCTATTTCATTTATTGTCTCCTCCACCATATCCAATCTGCTTTTAATACCATCCATTGTGTTCTTCAATGATTGGATCTCCAACTGGAATTCATACCTGAGTTCTTGAAAATCTTTCCGTACCTCCATGAGCATGTTAATGATTTTTATTTTGAACTCCCTTTCAGGGAGAGTCATAAAGTCCATATTACTTAAATCTTTCTCAGGAGTTGTATTCATAATTTTACTCTGGACAGGTTCCTTTGTCATTTCATATTTGTGTATGGCGCCCTCTAGTGCCCAGAAGCTCTACTCTCTGGCACTGTTCAGTCCCTGAAGCAATGCGGTGATTGTAGGGCAGTGGTATTGGTGCCTCCAGTTAGCAAAGGGCTGTTTTCTGGTTCCTGACTGCTATGCCTGTCTCCACTGACTGAACCAGTGGGCTGAGCACACAGGTATAAGCCTCTGTGCTTTGCGTTTTTAGTTGCTGTAGACCGATCTTCCCTCTGGCTGGCCTAACACCAGGGAAGGATTTCCTGGTTTGCAAGCCCAGTGCGGCTGGCCAGGAGAAAGGTGCACTAGTCTGCCTGTCACAGAAGGGGTTCTTGGAGCTGTGTAGGCAGCCAGGGAGCTGGAGCACCTGAAGATCGTGAAAGCTCCCAACCTGCTGGGCAGAGTGCACCCAGACAATTTTGTCTGCCTGTTCTTTCTCCTGAGTAGTAAGCTCTGTGCAATCCTTGCCCCTTTAGCAGCCCTCTTGCTAAGGGCTTCTTTGTTAGGATGTTTCTCAGACTGCCCGCCTTTCTTTTGTCCCTGAGCAGCTGTGTATGGATCCCTGCTTTCACAAACAGCTGGAATCTTAGTGTCTCCAGGAATTCTGCCTGTCTTAGCTTTCCAACCCCCTAATTACAAGAGTATCATGCAAGCCCCATGAAATGTAGGTTTATGCTCCCAGAGCAGATCTTCAGAGTTAGGTATTCAGCCATCTTAGGCTTCCACTCCCTCCCTGCTCCATTCCTGTTCCTCCTGCCAGTGAGCTTTGGTGGGGGAAGGGCTTTGATCCCTCAGGACCACAGCTTTAAGTACATTACCCTGTTCTTTGAGGGCTGCTCTTGTCTCCAGGTGTATGCAGTTTGTTGCCATCCTCTTTCCTTTTGCTCTTTCAAGAGTAGTTGTAGTAGCTTTATTTTCATATTATATGAGGTTTTAGGAGGAAGCCTCTGTCTCACCTCTCATGCCGCCATCTTTAATCCAATCCGCCTTGCCTTGTTTTGTATCAGCTGTGTTTAATATGAGTATGTAATTATTATTTTTTTAGTTACATGATAATTACAAATATATTATCACCATTAAGAATTCTAGATATCTTCATCATCCAGCCCATCATCTCATTCCCTACAGAGGGGTCATCTCGGTTAGTTTTGGAAAATATCTCTCCAGACCCTGGAGTATGCATTTCCCTACATTGAAATCATGTGATATTGTTTATGAATATTTGTGCATAAATGATACACAGTACATATTTTTCAGCAATTATGTTTTTGTACAACCCCGTTCTGGATATCTTTCCAGCATGGTATATACACATGAAATTATGGAAACAATGTCTACTTAGTATTTTATTTTACAAATATATCATAACTTTATTAGGCATTTTCCTTTTAACTGATATGTAGCTTTAATTATTTTTCTCTATTATAATAGTGCTGTAAGGAACAGGCCATTACTCATGTTTTTGTTTCTTTTTCAAGGGTAAGTACTGAAAGGTAGAATTATTTGATCATAGAACACATACATTACAGTTTTTAAAAATGTTGCTAACCTAAGCTATTTAAGTTCCCAATAGCATCCAGTCCTCTGATTCCAGTCCCCTAACATACTTCCAATATATAGCCATTGTTATCAGTTAGCTTTACTTTCATTTCTTTTTCTATGTATTTTATATATATTATACATTTATATTTACATTTCAACAAAACAATGCTCTTCTCCCTCAAAATATTCCCAGACCCACTCCCTCATTCATATCCTCAAAGATATTATGACTTCCCTTGATCATTTCCCTGAAAATCTCCATTCAGCTAGTCTGTCTGTCCCTTCCCCAGCAGAATCATCAATCCCTGAGAACCTTCGTATTTTGATAGAAGCAGTTTGTAAATTGACCTGGGAGATTTACAGAGTGAAGATTTACAAAAGCAGGTTTTAGGTTAAGAAATACCCCTTGGTATAGGGGTTGAAACCTCAGATGTGTAAAAGGACTCACCACGTCATGTCAATGAGTAACGTGAGCCTCTTTAATGCAAACCCTATATATATTTGGTAACCATTACCAACATCAACTGATTTTTGCAATGAGATAACGCCAGGTCAGAAAAGTCATGGATATAAAAGTTGGCAAGAAATTGCCTAAGTTTTCAGTGATGCTTGCTACTAATTTAAAAATCTTTTAAACATTGGATTGTGCAAAGAAAATCTACATTTGCCATATATGAATCTGTTAGTAAAAAGTAAAGTAACAAACCAAACTGGAACTTTTCAGAATGAAAGGAGTCACTAAATGAACAGGATGCTGGGACAAATGTTTAAACTGATGACTATATCAGGCAAACCAAGCCATATGGTTTTACTCTCTATGAATCACAAGTTTGTGATCTATGTTCTAGTCCAATCCCTCCTTACTAGCACCCTCTCTAGGTCAAAAGATAAGAAATGACTTTTCCATGGCCACACAGCTCTTCAGAGGCAGATACTCAACCAAACTGACTAGTCCTATTTTTTTCCACTTGCACTAAGTGTGTATGATAATATTTATCATCTTTAGAGCATATTTATATGAAGGGCCCCAAAATTCCACACTTGCTTAAAAATCTGTTTTCTTCTGCCCATGGTAGTAACAACTCTCTGGCTTAACCGTTACTCTCATCTATTCAGTATGATTTGCTTCAGTTTTTACGGAAGGGCCCAACATAGCTTCAGGGCCCAGGATACCTGGACAGGACATAGTAACTGAAATGAATGTGACTGTAGTTAGAGATGGGGTTCTTTAAAGAGGTAACTGAGGTAAAATAAGGTCATGGTGGCGGGCCTTAATCTAATATTACTTACATAATAAGAAGAAATTAGCACACAGACATACAGAGAGGAAAGACCATAAGAAGACACAGGGAGAAGACAGCTGTTACCTACAAGTCAAGAAAAGTGGCTAAAAGAAACAACCTTGTTGACACCTTGGTCTCAAAGTTCTAGCCTCCAGAACTGTGAGAAAATTAATTTCTGTTATTTAAGCCACTCAATCTATGATATTTTATTTTGGCAACCAAAACAAACCAATAACACTCTTCTACTTTCACCATTGATGCATATCAGTTTCATGCTATTTTTTCTTCAGAGTCCTGTTAATTAACTGAACAATTTAATAAGCTAATTATATTTACATGTTAATGAGAAATAATATATTTGGATGAGTATGTGCCACCTATACATATGTAATAAGGTAATTTGGAGACAGTCCCTTATACCAAAGACATGACTCTAATAGCAAAATTTCTAGTGTATCGATATGCCAGCAGAATATTTTGTGTCTCATGGGCCAGTGGTTCCTCAAATCCTATATGGAGGCAAGGCCTGTTCTGCTTAGATATAAAATGGGACCTCTACTCTAGGTAAGCTAAACAGGAGTGCTTTGGTCATCTGAGTTACTGTACACAAGCCAATGTGATTTGGGGCAAATTACTTTATAGCTATGTGTCAGTGTATTCATCTTTAAAATGAGACTAGTAACAAATTGTACATCTTAAATTAAGTGGTATAAGTATCATATTGCAAACTGGGCTAAAGCAACTTGGATATCCAAACTATATCCTGTTTTGATAAGTATGAATAGCCTTCATGGATTGCAAATAGACAAGAACTATCTATATCAGCTTCCTTATAATCTTTCTACCAGGTGTTGTAATGAATGCAAGTCTCAGACTTAAATCATCTACACAAACAAACATACATTAGTATGTAAGCACAAAACAGCCCAAAACCTATTCCTGCTACTCCTTTAAGTGTAGGTGTCAGTGTTTTGGATTAAGGTGATGACAGGTAAAGTGGGGAAGAAAAATATATGATTTAATAAATTATAGCTTTATTAATTACCTCATAAGAAGACACAAGAAAGCATATAACATTAGAAAGAAGGAAACAGAAGGGTTCAGAGACCTATTTCGAGTGGGAAGTAGAGAATAGTAGCTGAAGAGGACTTCAACATTTTCAGAATGAATGATTAATAGAAAGAGAAGAATTATTACAAATTAAGTCTGTTTCAGTTCCTTAATTTCCCATAAAAACATTCTCCATCATTACTTTTCCATGGAGAAACTTCTTCCCATGGAACAGTAGAGTTTACATTCATTAGACCTGAGTTTGAATTCTGGCTCCATGATTTGCCATTTGTATGGAACAGCATTAACTGGAAGGTTGATTATTAAAAATCTGTTTGGGTTCACCTCAGAGTGAAATTTACATGGAAATTTACATGCTTGTTGGAGTTCTTGAGAACAGAAAATAGGAATTCACCAAGTTTAGAGGATCCTCCTTACTGTCTCCCTTCCTTCCTATAAACATTACTTTAAGCCTTCTATTCTGTTCATTCATCACCAAGTTGCCACTGCTCACAGGCTAAAATCCAATCTCCTCATCCTGGATTCCAAGGTCTGGGCTTAACTAAAATATCTTTCCTTAGATTCCACTTCTCCCTTGTCTGAACTACACTCATTGGCTGAGGTACACTCAGTGATTATTCCCTACCTATAGGTTTCTATTCATGTTACCTCTCTCTTCAGTGTTGCATTGCCTCTTCGGCTTCTCCACATCCTGCCCCATGAAAATTCTCTCTTCATTCAAGAAGCCTTCACAGTCTACATTAACCCCCTCTAATATATTTCTTATGTGAAGTCAATCCAGATAGCAACTAGGCCAGTGCTTTTCAGATAATACTTCATGGAACCCTAGTGTCCTATGAAGGTGCCTGAGGTACTGCTACAGATGTGGAATAAGCACAAATGTGGTTCTAGATATTATATTCCTATTTCAAAATAAATAGTCCCATTTTATGTTTTCTATATGTTAGCCTTTTGAATAAATGTCTTTAAAAAGATCCCAATGAAGAAAGAAATTGAGAGAGAGAATACAGTACTGGGTTACACAAAAAAGCCCCTTATTACATGGTATGCTCTGGAAGTCTTAGCTAATATAATTTGACAAAAAAAAAAGAAGAGTAAAAATTTGAAGGCATAAAGAAAAATTATTATTTGCAGATTATGGGATTATATAAGTGGAAACAAATAAGCATAAAAACAAGAAAACATTTTAAAAAGTAATTCTAAGTAATCAGAGAATTCAGTAAGTTATCTGATATGAAATACAAAAATAAATTTTTTATATAAAATAATAATCAGTAGAAAATATAGTCAAAAATAAATATAGTTAAATAATAAAGTATAAAATACTAGGAATAAATTTAATAAAAATTTGGAAAGATGTATATAATCAAAGAAATTTGAAAGAATACATAAAAGAATACTAAGTGGAAAGGCATACTGCATTTTTAGAAGATTCAATATTATAAAGCTATCAGTCCTTCTCAAAATAATTTAAAATGGTAATGAGATTTCAATGAATTGCCAACAGGATTATTTTTCCCTTGAGAAATAAACTAGGCAATTCTTATGTTCACAAAGATAAATGAATGTTCATTCAGAGAAATGAATAGGAAGATTCAGAAAATAAAGTAATTGGGAGTCCTAGAACTTAAAATGTTTAAAACAAGCTATAAAATGACAATAATTAAATTAAAATAGTTTGACACTACTTACCAATAGATAAATGAATAGAAATGAATATGCAATGAAGTGATAGAGTCTTGATATAGAGCCAAGTACATAGTTACTTTAGTACATTATATATATGGTGATTCAAAACCTTAGGGAAAAGTTAGATTATTTAACTAATCATGTTGGAATAATTGGCTAGTTATTTGTTTTGGAAAGGAGTATAGTAAAAGTCACATTTCTCTTTTATACCAAAGTTAATTTCTACTGTATCAAATATTTGAACATTAAAAAATTAAATGAATAAGTAAAACCATAAAAGAACCAGAACATGGTGAAAACTCCTTCAGGCGTGACTCTAAACTCAGTACATAAAATAAGCAATTGTTATTTTTGAGTATGTAAAAATTAAAATTTTAGACATGGAAAAATACTGTACACAGGGTAAAAAAAGAACTAATAGCAAACTAAGAACAATATATGCAACATAGATAAATGACTAATTCACATTACATATTCAATTCCTACAAATCTGTACATAAGAGATGAATTATCCAATAGAACAAATGGGAAAAGTACAAGATCAATTAATAGAAAAACTCAAATTACTCTTAACTATGTGACAAGTCAAGTCTACAAAAAAATATAACACATATTGAAAAATAACAAAACACCATTCTCACCCTCAGATTGGCAAATATTCAAACTGACAATCTATAGTATTGGGGACAGTGTGAGGTAATAGTCACACTCACACCTTGTTGGTGGGATAAAAATCTGTATCTCTTTAGAAGACTACCTAAAAATATCTATCAAAAATTGAAGAATCCATCCTTTTTGATGCAGGAATGACGGTTCTAAGAATGTGTTATATGTTCTCACGTGTGTGTAAAGATTCTCTGGTGATTTAAAATTATTCTACAAATTTTTGACATTCCTTTTTTGAAAGGTGAAGTCTAACTCTGCCCCACTTGAATATAAGCTGGTTAGTGACTCAATTTTAATAATTAGAATGTAGCAGAAACGATGCTATATAACCTCTGAAGCTGGGTCATGCAAGGATAATTTCTCTTTGTTCTTTCTTTCTTGGATCGCTTGCTCTTAGAAAAAAACAACTGCCATGTCCTGTACACTCAAGCATCTCTGTGAAGAAACCCATGTGGAGAGGAAAAACTTGTCTCAATTTTTCAGTCATGTGAGTGAGCCAACTTGAAAATAGATTCTCTAACCCTGGTCCAGTTTTCAGAATAAAGCAGCCACAGAAGACATCTGACTTCAGTTCCATGAAAGACCTTGATCTAGAAACCTCTAAGTAACTCACTACCAAATTTTTGACCCACAAATACTTTGAGAGATAATAAACTATTATTGTTTTAATACACTAAGCTTTGGGGTGATTTGTTATACAGAAATAGATAAAAAATATAGATGCCTATACAATGGTATTCAGAGTAAGATTGTAATAGCAACAAACTCAAAGCAATTTAAATTTTCATCAGTAGTGGACTAATCATTCATTCAATTGAATACTATGCAGCTACTGAAAATAATGAGAAAGAAACATGTATGTACTAATATGGAATGATTTACAAATCATATGGCAAAGTAAATATATATTTTATAGTAAAATATATTACATTAAAGAAGTATTACACATATATATATAAATATATTCAATACATCTATATATGTATATTTAACATATATATAGATACATGTAATATATATTTAATACAGGTAATAAAAACACATTTAATAAAATTATAAATATATATATATTCACATACATACATTCATATACATAAGTTCCACACTTTGTGCCAAACAAAAGTGGTGTATGTATACATACACTCATTGTGACAGAGACGGGTAGATGGTAGATGTTCAGTAATATCTGTGATCTCCACTTCCTAGGCCCACAGACAGATTTTCCTACCATTCTTCTGTGTATCCATGTGATTATTTCTTGCCAGCGAAGTTCAAGTGAAATAGATGTTTTATTCTGAGACCATTTTTTGAGATTTAAGAGTTGGTGTGCCTTCTCTACATCATGTCTTTCTTTGAATTCCAGTTAGATGCAGAGGAGCCAGCAAGAGTTGCAATGCTTTGGAGATACTGAATAACTTGTGGAGAAAAAGTCCCCCCTTAACACATACACTCACACAGACACACACACACAATACAGGGAACAATGAATAAGAAATAAACCTTTTGTATTTAGTAATCAAAGGTTTGTATTGCTTATTATGGCAGTTAGAATATATAGGTTTGCATACATAAAGAATATCTTTGGAAGGAAATGTAGAAATTGGTAAAAGTGGTTGCCTATGACAATGAGATGAGACAACTCACACCTTTGAATAGTTTCTAGATTAAGAGTAAAGGAAAACTTAAGGTACAAAATGAGGACATAATACAGTAAAATATCATGGCCATTTCCTCATGGAAAGTGATTAAGAACACTCAACAGGAGCTCAGTCAAGGTTTCTATAGAGAAGACACTGAAGCAAAGAAAATTAATTATTTTATTGGATATAGTGTAGGCAGTGGCCTTATTTGGGAAAGTATAGCTGGCTGTTTGTGATTGGTTACTCTTAACTTTCACTTTATTGGATTCCAGTGCACTGAACATGTCTTAGGTTTGGTTTGCTTACATAGGATACCAAGGTATTAGAACCACCTCAGTCTATGGCCTCATTTAATTATTTTAACACTCACTCTATGGAAATTGTGCTCATTGCCATGTTGGAGAAAATATATTTCTCAAACACACAAACTTTTCTTATTGTTAATTAGTTAGGTTTCATTAAATACAAGTGAGTTGGTAATCATAAATGTTAACAGCCTCAAGTTATTAGTGAACACTAAAGAAGACCTCTGAAAGTGATCAAGCCACCTGAAGTCAGAAAACATAACATTATGGTTTGACTTTCTTTGCCTGTGTATAAACTTGATCTGTTGTTTTTCTGTGGACATTGGTTTACTCATCCACAGAATACATATTTATTTATTTATTTGAACTGAGTTATTTATTATGCCCTTCTGGCTCTGAGTCTTACTTCTAATTAAGGACAACTGGACACAGTGTCACTCATTCTTAAATCAAAACTACTAACATTTTTTTTGGTGGTATCACTATTTTTTAATGTATCATTAATATACATTCCTATGAATGTTTCAAAGAAAAATAATTTGGTTACTACATTCACCCATATTATTGAGTCCCCCCCAAACACCATTGCACCCACTGTCCATCAGTGTAGTAAGATGTCACAGAGTCACTACTTGTCTTCTCTGTGCTACACTGTCTTCCCCATGACACCCCTACACACCATGTGAACTAATCATAATACCCATAAATCCCCTTCTCCCTCCCTCCTCACATGCCCTTCCTCACTCCTCCCCTTTGGTAACCTCTAGTCCCTTCTTGGAGTCTGTGAGTCTGCTGCTGATTTGTTCCTTCAGTTTTGTCTCATTGTTATACTCCACAAATGAGGGAAATCATTTGGTATTTGTCTTTTTCTGCCTGACTTATTTCACTGAGCATAATACACTCTAGCTCCACCCATGTTGTTGCAAATGGTAGGATTTGTTTCTTTCTTATGGCTGAATAGTATTCCATTGTGTATATGTACTATGTCTTCTTTATCCATTCATCTACTGATGGACACTTAGGTTGTTACAATATCTTGGCTATTGTAAATAGAGCTGTAATAAACATATGGGTGCACATATATTTTTGAATCTGAGATCTTGCTTTCTTCAGGTACATGCCTAAGAGTGAATTCCTGGGTCAAATGGTATTTCTATTTTTAGTTTTTTGAGGAACCTCCATATTGATTTCCAAAGTGGTTGAACTAGTTTACATTCCCACAAGCAGTGTAGGAGGGTTCCCCTTTATCTGCATTTGTTGTTCCTAGTCTTTTCGATGTTGGCCATCCTAACTGGTGTGAGGTGATATCTCATTGTGGTTTTAATTTGCATTTCCCTGATAAATAGCAATGTGGAGCATCTTTTCATGTGCCTATTGGGCAACTGAATTTCTTCTTTGGAGAATTGTCTCTTCATACCCTCTTCTCATTTTTTAATCAGGTTATTTGCTCTTTGGGTGTGGAGGCATGTGAGCTCTTTATATATTTTGGATGTTAACCCCTTGTCGAATAAGTCATTTACAAATATATTCTCCCATGCTGTAGGATGTCTTTTTGTTCTGCTGATGGTGTCCTTTGCTGTACAGAATGTTTTTAGCTTGATATCGGCCCATTTGTTCATTTTTGCTTTTGTTTCCCTTGCCCAAGCAGATGCGTTCAGGAAAAAGTTGCTTATGTTTATATTCAAGAGATTTTTGCCTATGTTTTCTTCTAAGAGTTTTATGGTTTCATGACTTACATTCAGGCCTTTGATCCATTTTGAGTTTACTTCTGTGTATGGGGTTAGACAATATTCCAGTTTCATTCTCTTGCATGTAGCTGTCGTTTTTCCAACACCAGTTGTTGAAGAGGCTGTCATTTCCCGATTGTATGTCCATGGCTCCTTTATCATATATTAATTGACCATACATGCTTGGTTTAATATCTGGGCTCTCTAGTAAGTTCCATTGGTCTATGGGTCTGTTCTTGTGTCAGTACCAAATTGTCTTGATTACTGTGTCTTTGTAGTAGAGCTCGAAGTCAGGCAGCGTGATTCCCGAAGCTTTATTCTTCCTTCTCAGGATTGCTTTGACTATTCGGGGTCTTTTGTGGTTTTGTATGAATTTTAGAACTATTTGCTCTAGTTCATTGAAGAATGCTGTTGGTATTCTGATAGGGATTGCATTGAATCTGAAGATTGCTTTAGCTAGGATGGACATTTTAATATTAATTCTTCCTATCCATGAGCACAGAATGTATTTACATTTATTGGTATCTTTAATTTCTCTCATGAGTGTCTTGTAGTTTTCAGGGTATAGGTCTTTCACTTCCTTCATTAGGTTTATTCCTAGGTATTTTATTCTTTCTGATGCAGTTGTGAATGGAATTGCTTTTCTGATTTCTCTTTCTGCTAGTTCATCGTTAGTGTATAGGAATGCCACAGATTTCTGTGTATTAATTTTGTATCCTGAAACTTTGATGAATTCAGATATTAGGTTTAGTAGTTTTGGAGTGGATTCTTTCGGATTTTTTATGTACAATACCATGTCATCTGCAAACAGTGACAGTTTAACTTCTTCTTTACTAATCTGGATGCATTTTCTTTGTGTTGTCTGATTCCTGTGGCTAGGACCCCCAGAAGTATGTTGAATAAAAGTGGGCAGAGTAGACATCCTTGTCTTGTTCCCAACCTTAAAGTGTAAGTTTTCAGCTTCTTGCTGTTAAGTATGATGTTGGCTGTGCGTTTATCATATATGGCCTTTATTATATTGAGTTAATTGCCTTCTATACTCATTTTGCTGAGAGTTTTCATCATGAATGGATGTTGCAATTTGTGTAATTACTTTTCTGCATCTTTGGAGATGGTCTTCTGGCTTTTGTCCTTCTTTTTATTGATGTAGTGGATGATGTTGATTGATTTTTGAATGTTGTACCATCCTGCATCCCTGGGATGAATCCCCCTTGATCATGATGTATGATCCTCTTGACATATTTCTGAATTCTGTTTGCTGATAGTTTTTGGAGTATTTTGCATCTATGTTCATGAGGGGTATTGGTCTGTAATTTTCTTTTCTGTGGTGTCTTTGCCTCGTGTTCTTATTAGAGTGATGCTGGCCTCATAGAATGAGTTTGGAAGTATTCCCTGCTCTTGTACTTTTTGGAGAACTTTAAGGAGAATGGGTATTAGGTCTTCACAAAATGTTTGGTAAAATTCAGCGGTGAAGCCAGGACTTTTGTTCTTATGTGTTTTTTTTTTTATTACCAATTCAATTTTGTTCCTGGTGATTGGTCTGTTCAGATTTTCTGTTTCTTTCTGGGTCAGACATGGAAGGTTATATTGTCCTAAAAGTCTATTTCTTCTAGGTTATCCAGTTTGTTAGCATATATTTTTTCATAGTATTATCTAATAATTCTTTGTATTTCTCTGGTGTCTGTCATGATTTTTCTTTTCTCATTTCTGATTCTGTTTATGTGTGTAGACTCTCTTTTTTTCTTGATAAGTGTGTCTAGAGGTTTATCTATTTTGTTTATTTTCTTGAAGAACCAGCTCCTTCTTTCATTGAATCTTTCTATGGTTTTATTCTTCTCACTTTTACTTATTTATGCTCTAATCTTTATTATGTCCCTCCTTCTACTGACTTTGGGCCTCATTTGATCTTCTCTTTGTAGTTTTGTTAATTTTGAGTTTAGATTGTTCATATGGGATTTATCTTCCTTCCTGAGGTAAGCCTGTATTGCAACATATTTTCCTCTTAGCATGGCCTGTGCTGCTTCCCACAGATGCAGTGTTGAATTATTGTTGTCATTTGTCTCCATATATTGCTTGATCTGTTTTTATTTGGTCATTGATCCTTTGGTTATTTATCAGCATGTTGTGAAGCCTCCATGTGTTTGTTGGATTTCTTGTTTTATTTGTGTAATTTATTTGTAGTTTTATTCTTTTGTGGTCTGAGAAACTGGTTGGTACAATTTCAATTATTTTAAATTTATGGAGGCTCTTTATGTGGCCTAGTATATGGTCTATTCTTGAAAATGTTCCATATGCACTTGAGAAGAATATGTACGCTGCTGCTTTTGGGTGGAGTGTTCTGTGGACATCTGTTAGATCCATCTGTTCTAAAGTTTTGTTCAGTGCCTCTGTCTCCTTACTAATTTTCTGTCTGGTTGATCTGTCCTTTGGAGTGAGTGGAGTACTGAAGTCTCCTAAAATGATTGCATTGCATTCTATTTCCCCCTTCAATTCTGTTAGTATTTGTTTTATATATGTAGGTGCTCCTGTGTTGGGTGCATAGATATTTATAATGGTTGTATTCTCTTGTTGGACTGACCCCTTTATCATTATGCAATGTCCTTCTTTGTCTCTTGTTACTTTCTTTGTTTTGAAGTCTATTTTGTCTGATACAAGTACTGCAACACCTGCTTTTTTCTTCCTATTGTTTTCATGAAGTATCTTTTTCCATCCCTTCACTTTTGGTCTGTGTATGTCTTTGGGATTGAAGTGAGTCTCCTGTAGGTAGCATATAGATGGTTCTTGTTTTTTAATCCATTCAGTGACTCTATATCTTTTGATTGGTGCATTCAGACCACTTACATTTAGGGTGATTATCAATAGGTATGTACTTATTGCCATTGCAGGCTTTAGATTTGTGGTTACCAAGGGTTCAAGGGTAACTTCTTTTCTATCTAAGATTTTAACTTAACTCACTTTGTATATTATTTCAAACCCAATCTAAAAGTCCTTTTTTTTTCTCCTTTTTATTTCTCCTCCATTCTTTATATATTAGGTATCATAGTCTGTACTCTTTGCCTATCCTTTGACGGACTTTGGGGGCAGTTGATTTAATTTTGCATTTGCTTAGTAATTAATTGTTCTACATTCTTTTTTGTAGTTTTATTACCTCTGGTGACAGCTATTTAGCCTTAGGGACACTTCCATCTATAGCAGTCCCTCCAAAATACACTGTAGAGATGGTTGTTGGGGGTAAATTCTCTCATCTTTTACTTATCTGGAAATTGTTTAATCCCTGCTTCAAATTTAAATGATAACCTTAAAGGACAGAGTATTCTTAGTTGGAGGCCCTTCTGCTTCATTGCATTAAATACATCATGCCACTCCCTTCTGGCCTGTAAGGTTTCTGCTGAGAAGTCTGATGTTAGCCTGATGGGTTTTCTTTTGTATGTGATCTTATTTCTCTCTCTGGCTGCTTTTAATAGTCTGTCCTTATCCTTGATATTTGTCATTTCAGTTATTATATGTCTTGGAATTGTCTTCCTTGGGTCTTATGTTGGTAGATCTGTGCACCTCCATGGCCTGAGAGACTATCTCCTTCCCCAGACTGAGGAAGTTTTCAGCAATCACCTCCTCAAAGACACTTTATATCCCTTTTTCTCTCTCTTCTTCTTCTGGTATCTGTATAATAAGAGTATTGTTCCGTTTGGAATGGTCACACAGTTATTTCAATATTATTTCATTCCTAGGGATCCTTTTTCTCTCTGTGCCTCAGGTTCTTTGTATTTTTTCTCTAATTTCGATTTCATTTTTCTTGTCCTCCACTGTATCTGATCTGCTTTTAAATCCCTCCATTGCATTCCATAATGATTGCATCTCCTTCCTAAATTCATTCTTGAGTTCTTAAATATTTTTCTGCACCTCCATGAGTGTTTATGATTTTTATTTTGAAATCTCTTTCAGGAAGATTGATGAGTTCAGTTTCACTTGGTCCTTTTTCTGGTGTTTGTGGGATTTTGGTGGACCAGGTTCCTTTCATGTTTCATATTTGTAAGTGGCGCCCTCTAGTGCCCATTAGCTCTACTCACTGGAGCTGCTCAGCTGCCAGAGCAATGTTGGGGGTTTCAGGGTAGTGGTGCTGGTTCCTGGGGGGGAGGAAAGAGCTGTTTTCTGCTTTCTGGCTGCTATGCCTGTCTCAACTGCCAGAACCAGTTGGCCAAACATGCACGTGTAAGCCTCTATGCTTTGTGTTTGTAGCTGCTGTAGGCAGGGCTTCCCTCTGGCTACCTTACGCCAGGGCACAGGCTGCCTGTTTGTGAGCCAGGTGTGGACTGTTTGGGAGGAAGTTGCAGCAGGCTGCATATCATGGTGGGGGCCTTGGAGCTGCATAACCAGCCAGTGGGATGG
>JAVSCE010002357.1:0-44039 GCA_032199065.1 Smutsia gigantea | reverse complement strand
ACTCCCTGTTTCTCTGAGTTTAACTTTTTTAGATGCCACATATGTGGTTTATTACTACAGTATGTCTTTGTCTGTCTGACTTAATTCAGCTTAGCAAAATGTCCTCAAGGCAGAACCCAATGACTTTCAATCCATTAACTTTCCCATTCAAGATCATACAATAACTATTCACTCAGCTTAGGTTAAAAATATTTTTGCTCTTTCCTTTACCATATCATAGAAATTTATTCCTTCAAACAAACAAACAAACCCTATTATCTCTTCCTCGTTCTTGGTCATGCAAGATATTCTTGTTAAAACTGGACAATTCCAATATTGCACAAGTAGTCCTTTGAGTATAGTTGCCTATTACCTTCAGTGCTGCGACTCACGACAGGTGACGGAGCACTGTCTTGTCTCCTGTTTTTCCCCCCTCTTTCTGGAATTTGGTTAGATAGAAGGTAAAACTTTTCACTGTGTTTGACATCTCTTTACATTTTTCTGTACTCTGTTTCTTTACCTCTTGTGCTACATTCTATTGAGTTTCTTAATATCTACTCTTAGTTCACCAAGTCTCTAATGTGTATGGCATCATATAAAAAATTATTAGTATCTGTTTTGCCTACTGTAATATCATATTTATTATATGGATCTATATTACACATATTTTATATATTACATAGAGATTATATTTGAATTGATTATATAGTTATATATTTACTTAGCTCATTTTCAGGATTCCCAATTAATTCATTATAACCTCTTCTTATTACTAGACAAATATTTTTATGTTTATACTTTATTTGTAAAAATTTTTTTAATATAATTTATTTTGGTATCATTAATCTACAGTTACATGTGCAATATTATGGTTATTAAACTACCCACTTCATCAGGTCCCCGCCACCAACCCCACTGCAGTCACTGTCCATCAGTGTAGTGAGATGCTATAGAATCACTACTTGTTTTCTCTAAGTTGTACAGCCCTCCCCACACACCCCCCAATCGTACTGCCCCTTTTTCCCCCTTGTTCCTCCCTTCCCACCATCCTGCTCAGTTCATTTCCCTTTGGTAACAATTAGTCCATTCTTGGGTTCTGTAAGTTTGCTGCTGTTTTGTTCCTTCAGTTTTTTTTTTCTCAGTTCTTATACTCCACATATGAGTGAGATCATTTGATATTTGTCTTTTTCCGCTTGGTTTATTTCACTGAGCATAATAAACTCTAGCTCCATCCATGTTGCTACAAATGGTAGGATTTGTTTTCTTTTGGCTGAATAATATTCCACTGTGTATATGTACCACATCTTTATCCATTCATTTACTGATGGACACTTAGGTTGCTTCCATTTCTTGGCTATTGTAAATAGTGCTGCAATAAACATAGGGGTGCATCTGTCTTTTTCAAACTGGGCTGCTACATTCTTAGGGTAAATTCCTAGGAGTGGGATTCCTGGGACAAAAGGTATTTCTATTTTGAGTTTTTTGAGGAACCTCCATACTGCTTTCCACAACGGTTGAACTAATTTGCAGTCCCACCAGCAGTGTAGGAGGGTTCCCTTTTCTCCACATCCTCCCCAACATTTGTGGTTGTTTGTGTTTTGGATGTTGGCCATCCTCACTGGTGTGAGGTGATATCTCATTGTGGTTTTAATCTGCATTTCTCTGATGATTAGCGATGTGGAACACCTTTTCATGTGCCTGTTGGCCATCTGAATTTCTTCTTTGGAGAAGTGTCTATTCATATCCTCTGTCTATTTCTTAATTGGATTATTCGTTTTTCATTTGTTGAGGTGCGTGAGTTCTTTATATATTTTGAATGTCAACCCCTTATCAGATTTTTCACTTATGAATATATTCTCCCATACTGTAGGATGCCTTTTTGTTCTATGGATGGTGTCCTTTGCTGTACAGAAGCTTTTCAGCTTGATATAGTCCCAATTGTCCATTTTTGCTTCTGTTTCCGTTGCCCGGGGAGATATGTTCATGAAGAAGTCGCTCATGTTTATGTCCAAGAGATTTTTGCCTATGTTTTTTTCCAAGAGTTTTATGGTTTCATGAGTTACATTCAGGTCTTTGATCCATTTTGAGTTGACTTTTGTGTATGCGGTTAGACAGTAGTCCAGTTTTATTCTCTTACATGTAGCTGTCCAGTTTTTCCAATACCAGCTGCTGAAGAGGCTGTCATCTCCGCATTGTATATCTAAGGCTCCTTTATCACATATTAATAGACTGTGTATGTTTGGGTTAATGTTTGGATTTTCTATTCTGTTCCACTGGTCTGTGGGTCTGTTTTTGTGCCAATATCAAATTGTCTTGATTACTGTAGCTTTGTAGTAGAGCTTGAAGTCAGGGAGCATAGTTCCCCCTGTTTTATTCCTCCTTCTGAGGATTGCTTTTTCTGGGTCCATATGAATTTTAGAACTATTTGTTCCAGTTCATTGAAGTAGGTTGTTTGTATTTTGATAGGGATTGCATCGAATCTCTAGATTGCCTTAGGTAGTATAACCATTTTGACAATATTTATTCTTCCTAGCTAAGAGCATGGGATGACTTTCCATTTGTTAGTGTTCTCTTTAATTTCTCTCAGGAGTGTCTTGTAGTTTTTAGGTTATAGGTCTTTCACTTCCTTCATTAAGTTTATTCCTAGGTATTGTATTCTTTTTGATGCAATTGTGAATGGAATTGTTTTCCTGAATCTTCTTCTGTTAGTTCATAATTAGTGTGTACAAAAGCAACAGATTTCTGTGTGTTAATTTTGTATCCTGCAACTTTGCTGAATTCAGATATTAGTTCTAGTAGTTTTGGAGTGGAGTCTTTAGGGATTTTTATGTACAATATCATATCATCTGCAAATAGTGACAATTTGACTTCTTCTTTACCAATCTGGATGCCCTGTATGTCTTTGTTTTTTCTGATTGCCGTGGCTAGAACCTCCAGTACTATGTTGAATAACAGTGGAGAGAGTTGGCATCCCTGTCTTGTTCCCGATCTTAGATGAAAAGCTTTCAGCGTCTCGCTGTTAAGTATGATGTTAGCTGTGGGTTCGTCAAATATGGCCTTTATGATATTGAGGTACTTGCCGTCTATACCCGTTTTGTTGAGAGTTTTAATCAGGAATGGATGCTGAATTTTATCAAATGCTTTTTCAGCATCTATGGAGATGATCATGTGGTTTTTGTTCTTCTTTTTGTTGATGTGGTGGATGATGTTGATGGATTTTCGAATGTTGTACCATACTTGCATCCCTGGGATGAATCCCACTTGATCGTGGTGTATGATCCTTTTGATGTATTTTTGAATTCAGTTTGCTAATATTTTGTTGAGTATTTTTGCATCTATGTTCATCAGGGATATTGGTCTGTAATTTTCTTTTTTGGTGAGCTCTTTGCCCGGTTTTGGTATTAGAGTGATGCTGGCTTCATAGAATGAGTTTGGAAGTATTCCCTCGTCTTCTATTTTTTGAAAAACTTTAAGGAGAATCGGTGTTATTTCTTCTCTATATGTCTGGTAGAATTCAGAGGTGAATCCATCTCGTCCGGGTGTTTTGTTCTTTGGTAGATTTTTGATTACCAGTTCAATTTCGTTGCTGGTGATTGGTCTGTTTACTTTTTCTGTTTCTTGTTTGGTCAGTTTGGAAGGTTGTATTTTTCTAAGAAGTTGTCCATTTCTTCTAGGTTTCCAGCTTGCTAGAATATAGACTCTCATAATATTCTCTTATAATTCTTTGTATTTCTGTGAGGTCTATCATTATTTTTCCTTTCTGTTTTCTGTGTCTGTTTTTGTGTGTAGATTCTCTTTTTCTCTTGAAAAGTCTGGCTAGGGGTTTATCTATTTTGTTTATTTTTTCAAAGAACCAGCTCTTGGTTTCATTGATTTTTTTCTGTTGTTTTATTCTTCTCTGTTTTATGTATTTCTTCTTTGATCTTTATTATGTCCCTCCTTCTGGTGACACTGGGCCTCATTTTTTCTTCTTTTTCCAATTTCAGTAATTGTGTCTTTAGACTATTCATTTGGGATTGTTCTTCCTTCTTTAAATTGGCCTTGACTGCAATATACTTTCCTCTTAGAACTGCCTTTACTGCATTTCTTCGAAGTTGTGGCTTTGTGTTGTTGTTGTCATTAGCCTCCATAAATTCTTTGATTTGTTTTGATTTGGTCGTTAACCCATTGATTAATTAGGAGAATGTTGTTAAGTCTCCATGTATTATTTGTGAGCCTTTTTGTTTTCTTTCTACAATTTATTTCTAGTTTTATACTTTTCTGATCTGAGAAGTTGGTTGGTGGGATTTCAATATTTTTGAATTTACTGAGGTTCTTTTTTGTGGCCTATTCTGGAAAATGTTCCATGTGCACTTGAGAAGAATGTGTACCTTGTTGCTTTTGGGTATAGAGTTCTGTAGATGTGTGTTAGGTCCATCTGTTCTAGTGTGTTGTTCAGCACCTGTGTATCTTTACTTATTTTCTGTCTGGTTGATCTGTCCTCTGGAGTGAGTGGTGTGTTGAAGTCTCCTAAAATGAATGCATTGCTGTCTATTTCATCCTTTAATTCTGTTAGTATTTGTTTCACATATGCCAGCCCTCTGTGTTGGGTGCATATATATTTAT
Organism: Smutsia gigantea; assembly: GCA_032199065.1. Classification (NCBI taxonomy): domain Eukaryota; kingdom Metazoa; phylum Chordata; class Mammalia; order Pholidota; family Manidae; genus Smutsia; species Smutsia gigantea. Next base: position 39,455 of record JAVSCE010002357.1, on the reverse strand, counting down.
AATGGTTATATCCTCTTGTTGGACTGACCCCTTTATCATTATATAATGTCCTTCTTTATCTCTTGCTACTTTCTTTGTTTTGAAGTCTATTTTGTCTGATACAAGTACTGCAACACCTGCTTTTTCTCCTTGTTGTTTGCATGAAATATCTTTTTCCATCCCTTCACCTTTAGTCTTTGTATATCTTTGTGTTTGAAGTGAGTCTCCTGTGAACAGCATCTAGATGGGTCTTGCTTTTTTATCCATTCAGTAACTCTGTGTCTTTTGATTTGTGCATTCAGTCCATTTACATTTTGGGTGATTATCGATAGATATGTACTTATTGCCATTGGTGGCTTTAGATTCGTGGTTACCAAAAGTTCAAGGGTAGCTTCTCTACTATCTAACAGTCTAACTTAACTTTCTTGTTAAGTTATTGTAAACACAGTCTGATGATTCTTTATTTCTCTCCCTTCTTATTCTTTCTCCTCCATTCTTTCTAAACTAGGTGACTTTTTTCTTTGCCTTTAGTTAGTATTTGGGTGATCTGCTTTCTTTGCTATGCATTTATTTTCTCTGGTGACATCTTTTTAGCCTTAGGAGTGCTTCCATCTTGAGCAGTCCCTTTAAGATATCCCGAAGAGGTGGTTTATGGGAGGCAAATTCCCTCAGTTTTCACTTCTCTGGAAATTGTTTTAACCCTCCCTCAAATTTAAATGATAATCGTGCTGGATACAATATTCTTGGTTCGAGGCCCTTCTATTTCATTATGTTAAATATATCATGCCTTTCTCTAGTGGCCTTTAAGGTTTCTGTTGAGAAGTCTGATGATAGCCTGATGAATTTTCCTTTGTAGGTGATATTTCTTCTCTCTCTGGCTGCCTTTTATACTCTTTCCTTATCTTTGATCTTTGCCATTTTAATTATTATGTGTCTTTGTCTTGCCTTCCTTGGGTCCCTTGTGTTGGGAGATTTGTGGGCTTCCATGGTCTGAGAGATTATTTCCTTCCCTAGCTTGGGGAAGTTTTCAGCAATTATTTCTTCAAAGACACTTTCTATCCTTTTTTCTCTCTCTTCTTCCGCTGGTATTCCTATAATGCGAATATTGTTCCTTTTGGATTGGTCTCACAGTTCTCTTAAAATTCTTTCAGTCCTAGAGATCCTTTTATCTCTGTCTGCCTCAGCTTCTCTGTATTCCTGTTCTCTGATTTCTATTCCATTAACAGTCTTTTGCATATTGTCCAGTCTGCTTCTAAGCCCGTCGATCGCTTGTCTCATCTGTGCATTGTCTTTCCTCACTTCCCTCACTTCCTCCCTTAGCTCTTGCATATTTCTCTGTAGATCCATCAGTATGGTGTGACTTTTATTCTGAATTCTTTTTCAGGAAGATTGTGCATGTCCATCTTTTTGAACTCCCTCTATGGGGTAGTCTATTCTGGGGTTTTCTGGGTAAATTTTGTTTGTACCATATTTCTCTTTCTTTTCATGGCAATAAAAATGGTCAGAAAAAGAAAAAAAGAAGAAAGGGAAAATAGAGAAAAAAACAAACAAAAAAAACTACTGCCAGATGTAGCTTCTATTAGGATCCTGGAGGTGGTGATGCTGTTCCATTATTTTGCCACCACACTGCTTCGCTGGGCCCTTTTTGACTCTGGCTGGGGTGGGAACGAATGGGAGGCTACTGATTTCTGTGGGAAGTCTCCGTGCAAGTGCTTTTCCCAGCCACAGTCCAAAAGACCAAAATTCGCCATGGCTCCCAGCCTGCTTGGCTGAGTGCACTGGGATGATCCTGCTCCTGCGTTGGTCCCCTGTCTCTTTAAGACCCCTAAAAAAGTGCGTGCTTTTCTTTTGTCCTGGGGAATTGGCTGGGTGGACCTGCCATCTTGGAATATGTACCTCTGCTTCTCCAATCTCCGATACACTGTGTGAAGTGTGTCCATGCTCCCGGCACAGATCACCAGGACTGGTTATTTGGCAGGCCTGTGCTTCCAATCCCTTCCCGCTGTGAATCCTTTCCTCCCATGGGTGTACCAGGTTGGAGGAAGTGCTTGGGTCCTGCTGGGTCGCAGCTCTGTATCTTACCCACCTCGCAGGGTGCCGAGTCCTCTCAGGTGTAGCTGTAGGCTGGTGTCATCCTGTATCTTCTGGTCTCTCTTTTAGGAATAGTTGTATTTGCTGTATTTTCATAAATATATTTGGTTTTGAGAGGAGATTTCAGTCGTCCTGCTCATGCAGTCATCTTTCTGGAAGTCCTTGTTGTTTCTAGTCCCAAAGAGAAAAGATAAAAATAGTGGGGAAAAAAAAAATAATGGTGAAGGTGAGTACTGCTTAACCTTACTTACATTTGTCATAAGTTTCTCTACATGAGCATAATATAGCATACTCTCCCCTAAATATATTATGTTTCATTTAAAGCCATTCATTTATAAATACACTGAATGGACTTTGTCTCTATGTTGTGACAGTTATTATCCCAAAATCTTTCAGCTCCAAATTCAGTAACCTACACTTGTATAATGCTGGAGCGGAGATACTACATTTGCACCTTGGTCAACTACCTACCTATGAGGATCTGCCAAAGGGAGCCCTTTGAGATCAGAGGGCTGCAGGCAGATGAAGGGCTCTTCCTTTCCTGTTTGCCTAGGTACCTACACAGTCACTTGGACAACGGCTCTTAATTCCCATAATAGCAGTTGCTTCCATCTGTCAATTTTATTATTTTTTCCACTCCCAGAACCAATCTTATTACAACCCCTGAAAGAAACCAATAGCAGTTCGGCGGTACCCTCCTTTGGGTGGTCTGCCCAAGGTTCTCAGGATCCTCCTTCACGTGTTGGGTTCTCTTTTATTTCCTCCATTGGACAGTAGCTGCTCCCTGCTATCAGCTATGTGTTATCTCTGTGTTACGTTTTGTTGACTACAGTTCCCTAAAACCTTCATAAACAAATCCCTGCTCTAAATTATCTCTACTGAAATAAATAATATGGGTTCTAGTATGTTTTTGATTGTACTCTGATACATACATAATGTCAATTTAAACTAATATATGTTTCTAAATTTTGAATTTAAATATTACACACTTAAGAAGGAGTGACACTATAAGTTAGGAGACACAGATTTTATTTCTGATTGCCTAAGTTTGAACAAAGTAGAATGTGGTTTGATTTTATATACTAACCGAAACATAAAGAACATATACATGTATGTACACATGATAATGCAAATGATTAATATCTTATTCATCCTCATAAGACAAGTTTTAGGTAAAATGTTATAATGTATGCAAAAGGCCTTTGAAAATCCATATGTGTAGGCAGATGCTAGTCACTATTAAAAAATAAAACTTTTAAATTGACCTAAAATGTTGTGTTTATCTTGCTTTGAAAATTTTAGAATTTTACAAGGGGATTACAAGAAAATATGTCCCATTCATTGATATGCATTATTTAAACGGAAGCTGTATAGAATGTGTATAAAATAAAATAGCAGGATTAGACTGGAACACATTTATTTTGTCTTCCTTTTGTCCCAGGATGCTCTGGGACTCCTCCATAGAAAGTAGGAAAAGTACAGAACATTTTTTCATTAAGCTGGTATTAAATATAAAGTATTGAAAGTATCTTCTTGTGCATTCTGATGCAGATTTCTCAGTTATTTTCATTGCAAGGAATAGATGTTTTTGCTGTTATAAGACAGGCATAAGTACACCATTTCACCACAGTCTTATGGTTTTATTTCCAACGTTGCTTTTATCACTTTGCCACACTCTTAGTTCCTTCAACATTTTATGTTCTTACTGGCCTCAGTGCCTTTGCTCATGCTATTGACTCCATTTTTGATGTTCCACTGGTGACAGCTTTTAAATCCCACCATTTTCCCTTCCCCTTCCTCCCTGTATCTCACTAAGATGAAAAGAAAGCCCAGATGCTCTTTTCCTTGGCACCTGTGGGAAATTCAGAGCACACAAACATTGACCTGTGAGTGGGACTCTTAAACCCAGCCCTTCTTCAAGTACCATAAAACCAAAAGCCAGCCTTTTCCCCTTTTCCCTTACTCTCATGCCATTACTCGACCTGCAGGAGAGCCCACATGCTCTCTTCAGAAAGCCTTATTATGTGAGTAATAAATCTTTTCATACTCTCTTGATACTTGTGTCACATCATTAGTCTCTCAACAATTTAATGAGATTTTGATAGTGGGACTTTGTTCTGCCTCATAAAGGTGACACACTATTGGCTCCAAGAACTGGGAGCCTTAACAATGACCACTACCCTCCCTTAGGGTCTTTCTTCTTTTTCTTTGACTAGCTCTGCTCTTGCTGGTTAGCATGTTTTTGAGTTGTGTTGCTGCCTGCTGGCAAACAGGTACTTTGTGATCTTTCATGCTACATTTGCTGGCTTCTATCTTGCCTCTGTTCATATATTCATCCCAACCTGAATCAGAAACTATAATTGGTATTTAAAGATAAGAGTATGGGAATAAATTCCTCTCTAAAGTGACCCTGCATTGTGTCTCTACCTACCTTTCAATAGTTTTGAAATTATCGACTCCATCTAATCAGCAACATGCAAATGCACTGCAGACATAGATTTGACTAATGTTTTATTTGGTGCCTATTTCACTTTGTTTTCAGATATATCTTGCCTTCCCCTTTGAAGGGACACAATATACCTTTACCCAGCTACTGATGCAATAATTTAAGAGCCTTCCTATCACATATAACCTGCACAGGAAAGATCTTAACCACATGTGACTTTCTCTAAGAACACATCACATTAAAGACAATCTCCACTAAGGAGATACAGTTGACATTCTCATTCAGAATATGTAAATACAAATGAATTTATGAAAAGGGGGAAGAGTCCTAGCCCCAAACACAGTATAAGTCTTTTCCACCTCATTTAAATTCCTGAAAATATTTTGTTAATCAAGTGCTGCTCTATCCCTGACACTGCCAAGAAGTAGTTGTTGGTCCCCTCAGCACCCATGAGATTAAAACATGTCCAATAACTTCCAGGCCTTTTTGCATTTTATTGGATAATATATTTCTCAATTATCCTTAATTTTTTCCTTAAGTTTTACTGAAGCCTATTTATGCTGTTAACTGAAAATTGGCCCACTTGGAATGGGACCCACCTCTACAAAGCCTCTAAAATTTGTCCAAATTGCAATACAATGGCATTCCCAATATGTGACCAAGGACTCCTTCTCTATAGAGGCTTTAGTACCTCCTTTTATGCATCTTGTAATCTCTGGGTCACTCTTAATGGCAATTAACCACCCATGAACCTCTGGTACAAGAAACTGCTTTGCTCAGCCCTGTGCTACATATCGTTAGAGTGGAAATTTCTGGTTCCTACTGGACTATTCTGGAAACAGAGGTTCTTATGTGCCTATGACCCTTGGTACCCAGATGCCCATTATGCCTTGCAGCACCTGCAAGCTTGGCATGGTTACCAAAATCTCCTTACTACAGGGTAGAGCCAAGCTTGGGCTTTCTGACAAATTCTGCCTTCAGAAAGGGGTGGCCTCTCCTGTCCTCAGTCCCTTGTCAGGTACCCTGATGTTGGATGATTAGGTCATTCCTGCCCTGGTCATCTTGGCAACTGATTGCAAAGCAAAGTGAATTCCTACACTTTAAGAACTGCATTGTCACCATACACACAATGGAGTGACTTGGGGAGCTATTACTTTTGATCTATTAACCAGGATGTGCCTGATCCAAAATGGAACCCAAGTGTCAGCATAATAGGCTAAGCTTCAGATAAGCCATCTTAGCACTTCATGTTCTGGTCAACAGTTGGCTCCCTCTGGACATTTTTATAAACTCCTCAACTACTGCCAATGATTTGCTGTCTAGCCAAGAGCATCAGCAATTCCTTATCTAAAAATTTCTCCTTTGGGATAAAGAACTCAAGTAACTCTCACTTCACATATATCCTAAATATAAAGGAACACATACATTTTTTTACAGATAAGACCACAATATAAGACATTATACAAAACCGCAAATGATGAGCTCATTAACAAAGTATTCAATGGAAATTTTACCTCATTTATGGCCTTAAGGCTGTAAGCATCATAAAGGACAGCAGTGGCTTCCTTAAACAAGCCCAAATATAGCTAAATGAAGCATGGCATATTTCAGTCATCAGCTGAACATCTTGAATTGTAATAGTCTGTAAAAAACATGAATTGTAACAATGTGACTCTATTTTTTTATTATTGATCCCTGATGACTTTCAAACCTCACTATTCCCCCTGCCCCTTCTGACCCACATCTGGGTAAGCTAAAAAAGTTCACATATTATCTTCTTTGGAACTGAAGGAAACTACAAACCAGAGGCCCCTACCCACGTGCAGGAACCCTCAATCTTTCCTAGCCACCATAAAACCCCAAGCTAGTCTTCTTCCCTGTTCTTTCATACCATTCTTTGAACTGTTTTGGAGTCTACACTCCTTTCCCAGGATCTCATTATAATGTGAGTAATAAACCTTTTCATACTCCCCTAAAACATACACAGTATCACCAGTCTCAACATCTGAGCAAATTTTGGGTGACAGGGGTTCATCTCACCTCTGTGGACTAATTGTAACACTCTTTCTGCTGCTTTTATTTTTTTGGTTATTTGTTTTTTTTCTGGTAAAAAACACGTAACACAAAATTTACCACCTATTTTTAAGTGTAGAGTACACTATTGTTAAGTATACTGACATTGTTGTAAGGCAACTCCAGAACTTTTTCATCTTTCAAATCTGTAACTCTATACCCATTAAGCAGCAATTCCCCTTAGCCCCACTTTCAAGCCCCTGATAACCACCACTTTACCTTATGTTTCAGTATATGTACCTACTTTAGATATTTCATAGAAGTGAAATAATACATTTGTATTTCTGTGACTTATATCACTTATCATAATGTCCTCAAGTTTCATCCATGTTTCAGCACATGACATAATTTCCTTCCTTTTTAAGGCTAAATAATATTCCATTGTATGTATATGCTGTATTTTCTTTATCACTCATCCATGGATGGACATGTTGCTTCCTTCTCTTTGCTATTGTGAATAGTATTACTATGAACATGGGCATTTAAATATCTGTTCAAAACCCTACTTTAAATTCTTTTGGATATTTATCTAGTAGTGGGATTTCTGGATTATGTTAGTTTTATTTATTTATTTCTTTGAAGAACTTCCATACCGTTTACCATAGTGGTTGTGCTTCATTAAATCCCACCAATAGTGCACAGGGGTGCTCTTTCTTTTTCTTTGTTGTCTTGTTTTTTAAAAGTTTCCTTTATTATAGTTGATATACAATGTTATATTGGATTCAGGTATACAACATAGTGATTCAATATCTACATTATTGAATGCTCACCCCAGAAAGTGTTGTTACTATCTGTCAATATACAAAGATACCATAATTGACTATATTCCCTATTACTTTTATCCCATGGCTAATTTATATGATAATTGGGATATCGTGCCTCTTTATCCCCTTCACCTATTTCACCCACCCCCATCCACATCCCCTTTGGCAATCACAAGTCTCTTCTCTGTGTCTTTGAGTCTAATTCTTTGTTTTGTTTAGATTCTACATATAAGTAAAATTACACTATATTTGTCTTTCTCTAACTGGCTTACTTAACTTAGCATAATACTCTCTAGGTCAATCCATGCTGTCACAAATGGCAGGATTTCTTTCTTTTTATGGCTGAATAATATTCCAGTGTGTGTGTGTGTGTGTGTGTGTGTGTGTGTGTGTGTGTGTACACCATATCTTATTTATCCATTCATTTATTGACAGAGATTGAGGCTTCCATATCTTGGCTATTGTAAATAATGTAGCAATAAACACTGGTCACATACACCTTTTTGAACAGTGATTTTGTTTTCTTCAGGTAAATTCCCTGAAGTAGAATTTCTATATTTAGCCCTTTGAGGAGCCTTCATACTTCCTTATGCAATGGCTGGACCAATCTACATTCCCTCCAACAGTGTAGGAGGATTCCGTTTTTCCATATCCTCATCAACACTTGTTATTGTCTTTTGGATAGTGGCCTCTCTGACTGGTGTGAGGTGATATCTCGTTGTGATTTTGATTTGCATTTCCCAGATGATTAGTGATGTTGAGCATTTTTGCATGTATCTGTTGGTCATCTGTATATTTTTAGAAAAATGTCTGTTCAGATCCTCTGTCCATTCTTTAATTGGGTTACTTGTATTTGGTGTTAAATTGTATGCATTCTTTGCATATTTTGGATGTTAGCTCCCTTTTGGATATATCATTTGCAAATATATTCTCCCACACAGTAGGCTGTCTTTTTGTTTTGTTGCTAATTTCATTTGCTGTGCAGAAGCTTTTTAGTTTGATGTAGTCCTACTTGTTTATTTTTGCCTTCGTTTCCCTTTCCCAGGGAGAAGTATCCACACACACACACCCACAAATTACTAATGCTGCCTGCCTGTATTTTCTTCTAAGAATTTTATGGTTACATGTCTTATATTTAGGTCTTCAATCCATTTTCAGTTTATTTTTGTGCATGGTATATATATGTATATGTATATGTAGCTATCTAATTTTCCAACACCATTTATTGAAGAGACTGTCTTTTCTCATTGTACATTCTTGGATATGGACCAGAAGCAATCAATGTTTTCCTTGAAATGGATGTGGGCCTGTTCTATTACTACAGAGCTGACAGAGAACCAGTGAGTTCAGTATTCATAAAGGATTGAAAGGCCAGATTATAAGCTTCTCTGAAAGCATAACAGAGTAAAGTAAGTTTCATACATCTCTTTTAAGCCTAAACCTAATTGCATGCCTATTGCTACATTAACTCAGCCATTGAAAAGGAATGTGTAAATTAACATTCTTAAGGGGTACATCTTAAGCCACATGCACAGGAATTTTCTTGATCTGTATGTGAATTAATATAATTGCTTGCCCTTTTGCTTACATTAATAGTGATGGCTTTAAGCAGTCTATTACTACATTTTACCAACTTTTTTGTCAATTCAGTAAGAAAAATATGCTCAATTACTCAAATATTAATTCTTCAGGAAAAGGAAGGTAAGGAATTTATGATTAACAGGTGAGATTTGGCTCATTGATTAATTTCATCAAATTCTAGATATTATTAACCTTTTTAATTAGTGTTTTTGTATGTGGTATTTCTATTTATCCACATTTTTTGATGGAGTAAGTTTGAAACAATGGTATTTGTTAATTAATTAAATCACTTACTTATTTATTTATCTACAATTTATGGAGTAACTAGTCCCCAAACTAGTTTGAAATAACATATAATAGTAAGACACATATTAAGTAGGCCAATTAAAATATAGATTTTGTTCAAAATCCAATTAGAAGGAAAAAAGGCAGCAATGTACTATATATCTTGAAGGAATTAATTGTTATAATAAGTCTGAAATTTATCTTTCCATTTTCAGGTAGTCAACTTGAAGGAGGAAATATTTTGTGCACTAACAAAATAAGTGACTGATTAAAGGAAGAAAACAGGACTTTGTACATTTTTTTTCTGGCAATGTAATCCAGGGAATTTATCACATAGATTTCTACTTAAGGAACACTGTCTTATTTGAGTAGTTAGCAAAACAGGCCAGTCATGATTCGCACACATACACTCACTCTCCCCTGCACATGTACACAAGCTCATTCACTCGTCTGTTTCTCCCAGAATATTTTCTAGAATAATGTTACCACTATCTAGTCATATGTTCAATCCAAAAACCCATTCTTGATTCTTCTTCTCTCATCTCTTAAATGTAATTCATCATTATATCTTGTCAGTGCTACATCTATAATATATCCTGGACCCAACCTCTCGAATAATAACACTGGCCCAAACCAGCATTATGTCCAACCAGGACTACGGTTTTAGATTCCTAGCTGGTCTTCTTCCCCCCACACATGGTCAAAGCGCAGCAAGGATGATGTTTTAACTTCAAATCAGGTAATACCATTTTAAGTAGACCTTTCATTTGCTTCCCATTGAATTGGCATGAAATTAAATAAGTCTCCTGCTATGGTATATTATGACCTACAAATCTCTGACCTCATCTCCTAACTTTTTCTTCCTAGTTACCAGCAACATTTTTTCAAGCCTCAGGACATACCAATCTATTTCTTTCCTTTCAGGCATTCAATTTAAATATAATTTTACCTGAAATACTCTTTCCCCAAAATTCTGGAGTACTAGTTATTTCCCTTCATTTAGTTTTAAGTTCAAATTTCAGCTACTGAAATTTTTTTTCCTCACTATCCCAATGAAAGTGCACCACACAACTTGTTAACTTGCTGTTTACTTTAAAGCATTAATCTTCACATAAGGTGGTCTGGTCTTATCACTGTTGTATTTATACTATGTATTGCACATGGAAGATGCTTAACAATAAAATATAGTCACCACTGTTATTATTAGTGGCTATACTTTAGTAAGTGATTACTGTGTGTCAGGAACTCTTCTAAGCATCCTTTGTATTAACTCTTTTAATGTTTCATAGTTCAGGAAATTTGACACCTTCACTGCTGAGTCCAGGATGACTAGAACAGTGATGACTAGCACAAATCAGGTACAGAATAAAATATTTGTTTAGTAAATGAATAAATATGTTGTACAACATCTTAATTTTTACTCTTCTAGAATTGTACATGGAAACCATTTCAACCATAATAATATAAAACAAAGAATAGAATCAAAAGATGTTAAATGTGAGAAAGTTGCACATAAAATACTCAAAACAGAAAAAAACATATTTTCTAAATATCGTGGTTAACATTCATTCTTTGTTACACTTTGCATGCAAAATCCATGTTTACTTATTGGAAAAAGTCAGTGACTGAATGCATTCTTTAATACTGGTAAACATTAATGAATTTTTACCACATAAAATATAAATTTCTTAGCATTTCTGGTACACATGGGGATATTTATTATCGATGAAATCTTATGACTAAAAGAATGTAAATGTGTATGAGGATATTCATTATCAATGAAATCTTATGACTAAAAGAATGTAAATGTATAATGTGAACTTTGTTTATCATAGTGGAGTAGATTAAACAACTAGTATTATGTGTTTTTTTTATTAGCATCTGTTATCTTTCAAGATTAATCATGAGTATTCATTTATCAAAGGAATCTCTCGTTAACTTTTATCCTAAATTGACATAGATTTACAATCTTTCTAGGGAATTTCAAAAGATGAAAAGTTAAAAATATGTAATTAAAAAAATCTTTTATTTTCTGTGAATTTGGCAAAAAATTTATTTTGTGTCAAAATCTTGTTTGAACTGGTAAGAGGAACTTGTTCAGATTTGGTGTTTCTAGTAGTTATATACTTCTTTTCATCAATAGCTGGCTTATTGTTTTGTATGTATTTCATGACAGAGTTAAACTGAATAGTGAAATTGTCAAGAAGTGCTGAGTATAAAACTCCATGAGTAATATCAAGAAATAAAAATTACAGCAAATTTTACTGTCAGTATCTCAATAAATGATATTATTGCATAAATTCATCAAGCTGTTTTTGTGAGGTATCTTAAAGAGTAATGTGATGTAGAAATCTCATATTATTTAAGTCTTTAATATATGATTTAAAGAAATAGAAACATAAAGTGTTGAAGTTTTCACAATGGAGCCTGTCAGTGGTTTTAAGAACTAATGAAAAATGGGCAAACAATTGATAGTAAAACAAACAAACAACAAATGAATAGAAAAAGATAGTGACTGGTATGGATTAAGTAGATCTGACAGTGAAGAAGTGAATTTATGCCACTAATTGCCTTGTTTGTTATGAAGTAAGCTAGAATGTATTACAAACAACCAAACATTAGAAATAAGTGTGACTATTCAAGAATTCAATAATTGTCATTTATATTTACAGTATTATTATGTAAAAATCTGAAGACTTATAGAAAAGGTTTCTACAAATCATGAAGCAGCTAAAAATTACATTGATGAGTTTGATAAAAAAAACCATAGTCCTTGGAGAAAACTGAAGGAATGCATGGTGAACATGTATAATACACTTGTTATACAATCCTATGGATGATTAAGAATTTGTTTAAATAATAAGCACGAGGAGAACAATGTTCATCAGCTTAGGTGGAAAAATATCTAAGATAGAAAAATTATCAACTAACTTGCTTTCCTTGATCATGGTCCAGTTATCAATCAGCAGAAGGTTATGGCAGTTTATTCAATTAGAGACTGCTTAGACAGAAGGTAAAACTGAAACCTCCCTTTAAAAGTAGCCTATCAAAGTTCTGTCTTATTATTGAAGAATCTTACTACTGTCCTATAATCACATACACATTTCTAACCTGATGACAGTGAAGGAGTCAACATTGGAGAGATCTATTCTCTAAGATTCCCAAACAACTAGACTAAATAAATATTTATTACATATTGATAGATACAGAAATATGAACATTTACTTTGAATTAAGAAGTATTAGGATATTGCAGCCTGTGAATATCTACACCATCACTTATCAACATATTACGGTATGATTTGACTCTGGCTAAACACAAATGATTTATGATTTTTATCCTAAGTAAGATAACCATTTAGATTTCCCTTCACTAACAGTAATTTATATAACTATAAGGTGTTGTTTTAGAAATTATTGGGAATATTATATAATATAGTCCATGAATGTATTATCTTTCTAAAAGTTGAATAATTCTGAATTCCAAAATATGTGTGGCCTCAGGGTTTTCAGATCTGTTCCTACTGAAGATTGTTAACAAGTATGAGTCAGTCAGATAAAAATTTTACTAGCTTTAAAATTAAAAGACATAATATATTTTTCTTCTTCATTTTCTGTTCAGCAAATGTACAGACCTTCTATTTATTTATCACTAAAATACTACCTTTATTTCCTAATATAATTGATAATGTAGTCAAGCATAAACAAACATGCATGACTAGAAAAAGAACAAGAGGGAGGAAAAAAAGAGAAAACAAAAAATCTGTAAAGGTGAAAGAAAAAATTTGAATGGAGAAAAAATAAACTGAAAATTGTGAATGAGATGTTAAGAGATGCCTCAGGTTAGCAGAGAAAACCATTTTGACAGTAAGAAATACGGCACTTACAAAATGCCTTAGAATAAATGTAAAAGTTAATCTAAAGTTGACTTAATCCTACATGGTAATATTGTCCATTTCTGTGCATGTTCTGATCAATGACAGGTTAACTGGATGATTTCCAAGCAATAGTACACTGCTTGGAATGATAAACAGAGAAAGCTCAGAGGCAGGAGTAGAAGAAACTTTTACTTCTTTTTGCTCCTCTGGCATGTATTGACCTGTGGCTTGAGGAATACATTAACATAAGTATTTATTTGTTTATAATGTTCTTGTTCTACCTAGGATTTTTTGAAAGTGTTATGTTTGCATATCTATTTGTCTAAGCCCCTTGATAACAAAGCCAGAGACACACACTCCTCTCCTATCCCACCCAGAAGTGATTTCTCATACATATCCATTAATTTGCACTCTGTCAATAGCTACTGCAAAAAATCATGAAAGGAGACAAAATGTTGAAAATGTAATTTAATCAAAGGATGTCCAGATAATATAAGTGAGTTCAAACAGAAGACTTGATAGAAAATCTCCATTTATCTCTTATCTTTCACTCCTGCCTTTAATTCTACACTATCAGCACTTTTTCTTGGGCAATAAAATCTCCAGATCAAAAAAAAAAAATCTGAATCATTTGGTAGGATGCTGCATATCCTTTTTAGATTCAGCCTCATTTCTCTATGAATTGCTAGACATACTAATACTGCAAATTACATTGCTAATGCTGACCCACCCAAAGTCAAATGATAGTTTCATTTTTTGATAGATTTATAATTTTATTTTCTCTTTTGAAGGAATCAGAGGGCTAAAATTCAATCCACAGGACTCTGGCTTTCACATTTGTCTAGATAAAGTAATGACTTTCCTTAGGGTCTCAAATTCCAAAGTACATTTTACTTGCCCCTTTGGCTGTAGTTAACAGTTTGAATCCCTTCTTACTGAAACACTCAGTTTCTCTTGCTTTTATGACATTGTACCAATCTATTTACATACTGGGCACTTTGCAGTCTTGACCTGGCACTTTCTCCTCTACCTGATCATTAATTGTTACAGCTCAAAGTTATTCTTTTCTTCCCACTCTTGACTCTAGTCTATACCATTTATTCAAGCCTGTATTCAATTAATGTCTATCCTCTAGATATTTCTTTTAATTCAAGCATGTCCTCCAGCTCTATACTCTAGTATAACTATGCAAAAAGAATAATACAGAATTTCAGCTGAACAAGTTGAAAAACAAGAGTACTTTCTCCATACTCACCCACTGTATACTTTATCACTAATTCCTTTCAAAATCATCTCTTCAGTTGCTTTTAAATGTGACCACTCTTTTCTACTTCTATTCAATCTTTTCTATTCTGAATTACTCTTTCTTGTGCCCGATCTTTGGTGATCACCTACCAGTCTTTCTCATGTTTAAATTTGTAATTTGGTTTCCATAGTACAGCCATAAGAATCCTTTTAAAAGATGAGGATATCATTACATTGCTGTCTCATTTTAAACGTTCTAATAGTTTTTCATTGTCTTTCAGATAAAGTATAAAATCCTTCAGATTGAGCATTCATATCAAGCCTATGCTTTTATTTGCCATCTATTCTTTTGCCATTATTCTCAGAAATCCCTGTGAGAGAATCACAGTGGTCCCTTCCCGCTGTTAAATTGTTCATCACAGTGAATTTGCATGTGTTGTTCTTACTATTCAAAACAACCACTCCATACCCACTGCCTAATTTAACTGAACTCATTTTGTAGGTTTCAGGAAAACTTCCCAAACATCCATAACATCAGGTGCCAAAGATCTTTATCTTTACAAGGCACCCAGGGTTTTCCCATCACATCATTTAATCTTGGTAAGAAGACTTAATACGAGATCTACCCACTTAACAAATTTTGACATGTACAATACTTTATTGGTGATTATAATATTGAACATCAGATTTATAGAGATTATTCACCTTGTTTAATGGAAACTTTATGCCCATTGATTTCCCCCTCCTCCCCAGCCCCTGGCGACCACCATTCCACAGTTTGAGTCTATGAATTCAGCTATTTCAGATACCTCATACAAGTGGAATCATGCAGTATTTGTGTTTTTGTGACTGTCTTATTTCATTTAGCATAACTCTCTCAAGGTTCATGCATATTGTCACATATTGCAGAATATCCTTTCTAAAACAGTATTGTATTCCATTGTACATATACATATACTTTTTTATCCATACATTCGTCTTTTGATGAACATTTACATTATTCTAATCTTACCTAGTGAAAAAGTGCTAAAATGCACATGAGAGTCCTAATATATCCTCAAGACCCTGATTTCAACTATTTTAGATACTCAAAAGTGGGAATGGTGGGCTACAGAATATTTCTATTTTTAATGTTTGAAGAACTTCCATACTATTTTCCATATCAGCTACCTGTATCTATAATGAATTTCCAAATTATCATCTCTAAACCTTAATTTAACATCTTCCCCCATAAAACTTCTCTTTCTCACTCTCTTCTATCTCAGTGAATATGACAACAATCAATTCATTCATGGAAGCAAAAATACAATTTGAATGTTTATTATATGATAGGATTTTTTTTTAGGTACTAGTGGTACAACAATTAATAAGGTACACAATTTTCCTGCTTTTTAAAAAACTGAAGTATAATTGATATACAATCTCATATTGGTTTCAAGTGTACAACACAGTTACCCATATTATAAAAACCTCACCCACTCTAGTGTGTTTACTATTTGTCTACATAGAAAGATGTTACAGAATCACTGGCGATATTCTCCATGCTGTACTACTAACCCTGTTACAAATTATATTATGACTGAGAATTTTTGTGTCCCTTTATCCTCTTCTCCCTCCCTACTAACCCACTCACCCCAAACTCTCCCCCATGGTAACCACTAGTCACTTCTCAGTGTCTATAAGTCTACTGCTGTTTTGTTCCTTCTGTTTTGCTTTGTTTTATGTTCCATAAATAAGTAAAATCATATGGCATTTGTCTTTCTCCACCTGGCTTATTTCACTGAGCATAATACACTCTAGCTCCATTCATGTTGTTGCAAATGACAGGATTTCATTTTTTATGGCTAAATAATATTCCATTTTATACATGTACCACCTCTTCTTTATTCATTCATCTATTGATGGACCCTTAGGTTGTTCCATATCTTGGTTATTGTAAATAATTTGGCAATAAACATAGGGGTGCATGTACCTTTTCAAATCAGGGATTTTGTTTTCTTCCAGTAAATTCCTAGAAGTGGATTAACTGACTGAATGGTTTTTCTGTTTTCAGTTTTTTGAGGAAACTCCATACTTTCCACAGCAGTTGTACCAATTTATATTCCCACCAGTGGTGTAGGAGAGTTTCCATTTCTCCACATCCTCAAGAGCCCTTGTTATTTCTTTTCTTTTATATAGTGGTTATTCTAGCTGGTGTAAGGTAATACCTCACTGTGGTTTTGATTTGCATTTCCCTGATGATTAGCAATGTGGAACATTTTTTCATGTGCCTATTGGCCACCTGTATTTGTTTTTTGGAGAAATGTCTGTTCAGGTCCTCCACTCATTTTTTAACTTGGCTATTTTTTTGTGTTGAGGTGTATGAGTTCTTTATATATTTTGGATGTTAACCCTTTATCAAATAAACTATTTACAAATATATTCTCCCATACTGTACATTGTCTTTTTGTTCTGTTAATATTTTCCTTTGCTGGACAGAAGCTTTTTAGTTTGATGTAGTCCCACTTGTTCATTTTATTTTGTTTCCCTTGCATGAGGAGATTTGTCCAGGAAAAAATTGCTCATACTTAAGTTCAAGAGATTTCTGCCTATGTTTTCCTCTGGTTTGATGTAATACATTCAGGTCTTTGATACATTTCAAGTTTACTTTTGTGTATGGAGTTTGACAGTAATCCAGTTTCATTCTCTTGCTTGCAGCTGTCCAGTTTTCCAAATACCAATTATTAAAGAGGCATTCCTTTCCCCATTGTATATTCATGGCTTTATTGTGTAATTGACCATATATGCATGGGTTTATACCTGGGCTTTATATTTTGTTCCATTGATTCATGGGTCTGTCCTGGTGTCACCACCATATTGTTTTGATTACTGTAGCTTTGTGGTACAGCTTGAAGTCAGGGAGTGTAATCCCCCAGCTTTGTTCTTCTTTCTCAGGATTGCTTTGACTATTTGGGGTCTTTTGTGGCTCAATATGAATTTTAGGATTATTTGCTCTAATTCTTGAAAAATGCCATTGCTATTTTGGTAGGGATTGCATTGAATATGTAAATTGCTTTGGGCAGGATGGCCATTTTGACAATATTAATTCTTCCTATCCATCAGCATGGGATAGATTTCCATTGATTTGTGGAATTGTTTTCCTGATTTATCTGTCTGCTAGTTCATTGTTAGTATATAGGAATGCAGTAGATTTCTGTGTATTAATTTTGTATCCTGAAACTTTGCCAAATTCAGTTATTAGTTCTAATAATTTTTTAGTGGAGTCTTAGGGTTTTCTATGTATAATATGTCAACTGCAAATAGTGGCAGTTCAGCTTCTTCCTTACCAATTTGGATGATTTTATCTCTTTGTCTTGTCTGATTGCTGTGGCTAGGACCTCCAGTAATATGTTGAATAAGAGTGGTGAGAGTAGACATTCTTTTCTTATTCCTTATCTTAGAGGAAATCTTTCAGCTTTTCACTGGTAAGTATTATGTTAACTGTGGGTTTGTCATATATGGCCTTTATTATGTTGAAGTACATACCCTCTTTACCAATTTTTTTGAGTGTTTTTATCATGAATGGATGCAGAATTTTGTCAGTTGCTTTTTCAGTGTCTATTGAGCTAATCATGTAGTTTTCATCCTTTTTATTAATATGGTGTATAGTATTGATTGATTTATTAATATTATACCATCCTTGCATCACTGTAATAAATCCCACTTGGTAGTGCTGGATGACCTTTTGATATATTTTTACAATTTTCTTGCCTTTAAAATCTTACTGCATAGGGGTTGGGAGGAGGAAAGGAGAATAAGTAAATAAAGAAGTAAACAAGATGCATATATATAAAAATAAATGCAATAAAAGGAATAAGCATGGGGATATACATGTTAGGGTTAAGCCATCTTGTAGAGTTTGCATTTGAACTGAAGTGTACATGATATATGCAGAGACCCAAGGAAAGAGAATGCTATGCAGAAGTACATTTAAGAGAAAAATCCATAGGGGTAGATATGATTTTTGTATTTTGATTGGAGAAAAGTACACAGTGTGTCTAGAATAAAACAACAGAAGAAGAGTAGTTTGAGATGAGTGTCTTAGAGATAAGAAAGTACTACATCATGGTAGGCACAGAAGTTGTAATAAAGACTTAGAATATTATTTTAGTAATAGTGGGAAGCCATGTAAGTGCTTAAGAAGCAGTATGTAAACACCCAAATCATTTTGTAAAAGGATGATTCTGTCTGCATTGTGGAGTATGTGCCACAGATATGTAACTGTGGAGTCTAAAAGACCAATCAGTAAACTACTGTTAAAGACTAGGGGAGAGATAATGATGGTGAATTGAAACAATGGTCATTATGGACAAGGAGTCTCATTAATATTTTGGAGGTAAAAATAACATAAATTGATGATGATTTGACTTTGAGTAGTTAAAGAACAGGAGACATCATGAATTAGTCCAACTGGTAATGGCATTATTTATTAAACTGGATAAGACATTATGAGCAATTTTGAGGAAGGATGACATGGTAAAGTTGAGATGCATGAAACATCAAAAGAGAAATATCAAATTGTAAGTATGTTAGCTCACGACAGCAGTCATGGTTGGAGATTTAAATGTATCATTATCAGAAAGCTGTATATAGTGAACAGAGATATACTGCAAGATGCATCTTTATGGAAGGACTTGCTGAACCAGCAGCTGGGAATACTCTTAGCAGATTCCAGTTGTCAGCTCCTTTACAGTCTATCTCAGCTAAACAAAGTTGCTCCTCCCAAAAGCACATGTTCCCAGAACAGTAGGCATCCAATATCTGATCACAGTGATGATATAAAAGTTTGACCTCTGTGGGATAACTCTGGATCTATATGCACTAGTGTTGCCTATAGGACTGGTGAAGGTTTTGTTTCCCTACAATGCCATTTGACTTCTTCCTCTGCCCAATCCTGCTTTCTTCCTCCCTGATCCACAAACATCAATCTTTAATAAGTATCCTACATATTCCATCTCTGTGTCTGTTTCCAAAAAGACCAACTTGTGACATCATAACATTTGATGAGGACTAGTATGGAGTGATATAGAGAAAACAAGGAAAGAGAAAAGATGAATAGTAAGGAGAAAAAAAGGTGAGGAGAGGGTAAGAAGTGAGAGGAAAGGAGAAGAAAACATAACTGAGAAGAGAACAAAAAGAAAGAGAAGAGGAGAAAAGGGAAGAGAAGTGGAAAGGAAAGACAGGGTGGGGGAGGAAAGGGAACCCAGAATCAAGCACTATCCAAGAATAAAAAGAAACTTTGAATTTTAGAAAAAGGAGGACAATCAATAATGAAAAAAATATAAGCCCCTAAAATATTAGAAGCAGTCAGCATCCTTATCAATGAAGCTGTTGCTCATGACAATAACTTGAAAGATATTCTTGACAACTTTATTTGTATCTATCCACATTCTGTCACTGTCTTTTTAATTTATATTTTCTAAGATGCATTTAATCTCATCAGTTTTAAATATTTATATATCTATTTACATTGTGCCCACCTTGCCTAAGTCATGATCTTCTCCAACTGGACTATGCAGCACATTTGTAAATGGTCTCCATATACTCACATGTGTTCTCTTGCAGTGTAGTCTCTACAAACTAGAAGCATATAGGTTTTGCTCTGTTTTATAGTAGACTATTTTTTAGAGAAGTTTTAGGTTCACAGCAAAACTGAAGGGAAGGTATAGAGATTTCCCATATATTCCCTCCATCCCCACTACATTCATAGCCTCCCCTATTGTCAGTGTTCCTCACTAGAATGCTACATTTTTTACACCTGAAGAACCCACATTGACATCATTATCACCCAAAGTCCATAGTTCACATTAAGGTTTGTTCTTGGTATTGTACATTCTATGTGTGTGGGGAAATGTATAATGGCATGTATCCATCATTATAGTATCATACAGAGTATTCTCAGTGAATTAAAAATCCTCTCTGATCCATATGTTCATCTCTCCCTCCTATTTACCTCCAACCCATGGCAACAACTGATATTTTTATTGTCTCCATAGTTTTGCCTTTTCTAGAATGTCATATAGCTGGAAGCCTGTAGTATATAGCCTTTTCAGATTGCCTTGTTTCATTTTGTAATATGTTCATGTCTTTTCATGGCCAGATAATCCATTTCTTTTTAGTGCTTAATAATATTCCATTTTCTGGATATACCACAATTTATTTATCTGTTCACTTACTAAAAGACATATTTTGTATCTGAGTCTTGGCAATTATGAATAAAAATGCTGTAAACATCCCTGTGCATGTGTTTATGTGAACATAAGTTTTTACCTCCTTTGGGAAATACTAATGAGTACAAATGTCAAACCTTGAACGTGACTGTACCATTTTGTATTTGAATCAGCAAGAGATAAGAGCTCCTGTTGCTCTACATCCTTTGGTATTGTCATTGTTTGGGTTTGGGCCAGAAATTCTAATAGGTGTGTAGTAGTATCTCATTGTTATTTTAATTTGCATTTCTCTGATGATGTTTGATATGGAGCATCTTTGCATATGCTTATTTGACATCTGTAGTCTTCTTTGGTGACCTGTTAAGGTGTTTGGCCCATTTGGTAGTCAGCTTGTTTGTTTTCTTATTACTCATTTTTAAGAATTCTTTATGTATTTTGGATAACAATCCTTGTTGGATATATTTTCTATAAATATTTTCTTCCAGTTGTGGCTTGTCTTTTCATTATCTTACAATGTCTTTCACAGAGCAGACATTTTTATTTTCAGTGAAGTTCAGCTTTTCAATTCTTTGTTTCATGAATCATGCCATTGTGTTGTATCCAAAAAGCCATTGCCATATGGAAGGTCATCTAGCTTTTCTCGTATATTATCTTGGAGCATTGTAGTTTTGCATTTTACCTTTAGGTCTTTGATCCATTTTGAGTTAATTTCTATGAAGGGTGTGAGGTCTGTGTCTAGATTTATTTTTTTCTGTGTGTAGATGCCCACAGTATATGCTTTTAATGAAATCTGACATTTAGCAACTTATGTGTCCTTTTCAATGGCTTCCCAAAACTCTTAGGTCAAAAGCCTTGACTATGGCCTTCTTGAATGTGTATGAAATGTCACATGCCTATGTTTTCAATATGATCTCAGATTACTTTTTCCCTTGCTCATGTGTATCCAGCTTCTCTGGCAGTTCCTGGAATGGCTTCTTCCCACCTCAGGGCTTTAACATATAGTGTTCTCCCTTACTGTGAAAGTCCTCTCCTAAGGATTAATTAGACTTCAAATCAGAGCTTGAAGTCTCTGCCTCAGGAACATCTTTCTTATTCACCTCATCTAGGTGAGGTAGAATGTGAAGTATACTCAATTTACACTGTTTTTTCCCCTTGCCACACTTGTCCCAAACATAAATTTAAATGCTCTAAAGGTTTTTCTCAGAAGGTTCAAAGCTCCATCAAAACAGGGGCTTTTTCTGATCCTACTATCTTCGGCAGTGCTGATGACATGGTGTTCCTTAGATATATATTGAATAAATGTATAAAAGAGTGGCTATAACACTGCCTATACTAAGAAGATGATAATAATTGAATCAATTTGATACAGACCTTTCTAACAGATGTCCATGTTGAGACAAAACAAATTTCCTCTCTCTATTCTCTTCTTTCATCTTTGGTCTTTATAGGGATGAGTTTAATTCTTTAAAGTTTTGTGATACAATTAAGTTACTTACTCCACAATATTTCCATTTGATTAGTGAAATCAGTCAAATTATCTGTGTAGAATGATAAAAGAAAAGGTAGTAGTAATATAATTTCCAACAATGAATTATATTTGTAAAAGAAAATGTCTCTTAGGTGAGACATGTAGCTTAAAAAGTAAAGTAAAGCATACTACCTGTAACTGAATGAGGTTAAAATGTTTTTCAAAATATTACCTCATTATTATTTTCAAACAAGAGAGTCATTTAACCTTCTCAGAGATGGCAGATAAAATGAAAGATTAGTGTCTGTGAAATGCAGTCAACCCCTTCCCATGTCCAATCCCAACACTGATATTTAAATATTCAATCTGGAGTGTTTTTTGAAAATAAATGGCTCTCCCCCAGAACTACCCATAAAATAGGTTTCTGTTTGATAATGTTAGTTTGAAAATGATAGATCACAAAATAAATAAATTAATAAATACAGCCATTTTTCACATGGTTCTCTTACTAAGGTTTAACAAGTTTGCTAGCATCAGAGAAGCCAAAAAACTGAGGTGGCCACATAATGAGTTATCACTCATTATTAAACAGATCCTAAAGGTACTAAAGTATACAACTAGTGAAGTTAGTTCTACTAGTAGCATATTTTCAGGCAACTGGGAACAAAGTATTACTGATTAAATTGGAGCATTTATTTTGCTTCTGGAAACCCTATATGGGTGCCTTCTAACTTCCTCTTTTTGTGAGAGACTTCCCAAAAGATGTATAATTGTAAGAATATGAAACCTAAGTTATCATGACAGTAAATCTTTTCCTGAAATGTATTTAACATGAGAAAATATTAAACAATGCATTTCAACCCCTTCTTGATTTTATCATTAAATCACTGGTATTTTTTAATCAGTACTAAGTGGTATGAAACATTCCATGCATTGGCCATATTATTTCCATAGTGTATGTGATCTTATAATCAAAATTTTGCTACATATTAAGGTAATACTTTTTTATAGAGAATCATCTGCTTACTGTTTATTTGGGAAAAACTTCAAAGTGTTAATTTTGGGCTGAATGGTCTATAAGCAGCTAGAACTGACAGGGCTCATTCTGGATTTCTAAAGTAGTTTAAACTCACACTGAATATCAACCTTTACGTTTGAATTTCAGTGGGCTATTGAACTATTCTGTAACAAATATTAACATGATGTACCTCACACATACCAGAAACTTCCAAGGAATCAATAGAGACATGAGAGAGAAATTTTAAAAGGTTCTGGGAGAGACTGGCAGAGTTAGAAGTGAATGTCAGAAAACTTTAGTTATAACATTTAACTATCAGTGGAAGCAGACATAATTCCATTTGCAGAGAATGAAAAGGAATTGTTTATCCTTTTTTATTTTTTGGCAAATATTCTCATTCCTAGGTGACATAAAGTGCCTTATCCTGATAAATAAGTTATATTCAACATTTCCTCCATTTATTTCTAAATGTTTAAATGCATAAAAATTGCTGAGAATGAAATATAAGTGCATTCTATTTCATTTCATAAAAAATGTTGAATCTTTGGGGAAAGAAAAGAAACTTATCTTCACAAAACATTAAAATTTTATTTATAAAACAGTCCCTTTCCCAACAAGATCAGATTGCTTTATTATTATAACTACGTTTTCTTGACACCTTTGAAAAAAATCACAAAAAATTATATCTGAAAATATGATTATCCTAAATATGGGGGGAAATCAATGTAGTATTCATTCTATAATTATATACCCAACTTATTGAATGGTCTGACATTGCCAGAGTGATTTGACAAAATGTGTTTGTTATAGTGTTTACTTTTGATCTTTTTTTTATTGAAGTATAATTGATATACATTCTTATATTGGTTTCAAGTATACAATACAATGGTTTAACAGTTACCCATATTATTAAATCCTCACCAACACTAGCGGTTACTATCTGTCAACATAGAAAGATATTACAGAATCACTGACTACATTCTTCATGCTGCATTTTCATCCCCTGACCAACTTATATTATGATGGAGAATTTTTGCACCCTTTTATTCTCCTCCCCCCTCAACCTGTCCTCATTGTAACAACTAGTCACCTCTTAGTGTCTATGAGTCTACTGTTGTTTTGTTCCTTCTTTTTGCTTTGTTTTTATATCCCATAAGTAATAAATCATATGGTATTTGTCTTTCTCCATCTGGCTTATTTTACCAAGTGTAATACCCTTTAGATCCATGCATGTTGTTGCAAATGGAAGGATTACTTTTTTATGGCTGAATAAATATTCCATTGTGTATATGTACCACCCCTTCTTTACCCATTCATCTACTGATGGACACTTAGGTTGCTTCCCTATCTTGGCTGTTGTAAATAATGCAGTGATAAACATAGGGATGCATATGTTCTAATTAGGTTGTTCAACTGAGTTTCTTAGAATCTTCCCTTCCTCCCCATTACCTTCATCTGTTATGTCTGGCTCATCTTCTTATATCTGATGAACACACACACACACATATACATAAACATAGTACAGCACAATTTATTTTTTTTATTGTTTTATTTTTAATATAATTAATTTTATTATCATAAATTTAAAATTACATGTGCAATATTACGATTATTAAACTACCCCTTCATCAGGTCCCCTGACCAACCCCATTACAGTCACTGTCCATCAGCGTAGTGAGATGCTATAGAATCACTACTTGTCTTCTCTGACATATACTGCCCTCCCCGTGCCCTCCCCCAACATTACATCTGCTAATCATAATGCCCCTTTTTCCCTCTTATCCCTCCCTTCCCGCCCATTTTCCCCAGTCCCTTTCCCTTTGGTAACTATTAGTCCGTTCTTGGGTTCTGTGAGTCTGCTGCTCTTTTGTTCCTTCAGTATTTTTTCTTTGTTCCTATACTCCACATATGAGTGAAATCATTTGATACTTGTCTTTTTCGGCTTGGCTTATTTCACTGAGCATAATACCCTCTAGCTCCATCCATGTTGTTGCAAATGGTAGGATTTTTTTCTTCTTATGGCTGAATAATATTCCATTGTGTATATGTACCACATCTTCTTTATCCATTCATCTACTGATGGACACTTAGGTTGCTTCCATTTCTTGGCTATTGTAAATAGTGCTGCAATAAACATAGGGGTGCATCTGTCCTTTTCAAATTGGGCTGCTGCATTCTTAGGGTAAATTCCTAGGAGTGGAATTCCTGGGTCAAATGGTATTTCTATTTTGAGTTTTTTGAGGAACCTCCATACTGCTTTCCACAATGGTTGAACTAATTTGCAGTCCCACCAGCAGTGTAGGAGGGTTCCCTTTTCTCCACATCCTCGCCAACATTTGTTGTTGTTTGTGTTTTGGATGTTGGCCATCCTCACTGGTGTGAGGTGATATCTCATTGTGGTTTTAATCTGCATTTCTCTGATGATTAGCGATGTGGAGCATCTTTTCATGTGCCTGTTGGCCATCTGAATTTCTTCTTTGGAGAAGTGTCTATTCATGTCCTCTGCCCATTTCTTAATTGGATTATTTGCTTTCTGTTTGTTAAGGTGCATGAGTTCTTTATATATTTTGGATGTCAACCCTTTATCAGATACGTTTTATATGAATATATTCTCCCATACTGTAGGATGTCTTTTTGTTCTACTGATGGTGTCCTTTGCTGTACAGAAGCTTTTCAGCTACATATACTCCCACTTGTTCATTTTTGCTTTTGTTTCCCTTGCCCGGGGAGATATGTTCATGAAGAAGTTGCTCATGTTTATGTCCAAGAGATTTTTGCCTATGTTTTTTTCTAAGAGTTTTATGGTTTCATGACTTACATTCAAGTCTTTGATCCACCTTGAGTTTACCTTTGTGTATGGGGCTAGACAGTAGTCCAGCTTCATTCTCTTACATGTAGCTGTCCAGTTTTTCCAACACCAGCTGCTGAAGAGGCTGTCATCTCCCCATTGTATATCCAAGGCACTTTTATCAAATATTAATTGACTGTATATGTTTGGGTTAATGTTTGGATTTTCTATTCTGTTCCACTGGTCTGTGGGTCTGTTTTTGTGCCAATACCAAATTGTCTTGATTACTGTGGCTTTGTAGTAGAGCTTGAAGTCAGGGAGTGTAATTCCCCCTGTTTTATTCCTCCTTCTCAGGATTGCTTTGGCTATTCGGGGTCTTTTGTGGTTCCATATGAATTTTAGAATTATTTGTTCCAGTTCATTGAAGAAAGCTGTTGGTAGTTTGATAGGGATTGCATTGAATCTGTAGATTGCTTTAGGTAGTATAGCCATTTTGACAATATTTATTCTTCCTAGCCAAGAGCATGGGATGCATTTCCATTTGTTAGTGTCCTCTTTAATTTCTCTTAGGAGTGTCTTGTAGTTTTCAGAGTACAGGTCTTTCACTTCCTTCGTTAGGTTTATTCCTAGGTATTTTATTCTTTTTGATGCAATTGTGAATGGAATTGCTTTTCTGATTTCTCTTTCTGTTAGTTCATCATTAGTGTGTAGGAAAGCAACAGATTTCTGTGTGTTAATTTTGTATCCTGCAACTTTGCTGAATTCAGATATTAGTTCTAGTAGTTTTGGAATGGAATCTTTAGGGTTTTTTATGTACAGTATCATGTCATCTGCAAATAGTGACAATTTGACTTCTTCTTTACCAATCTGGATGCCTTGTATGTCTTTGTTTTGTCTGATTGCTGTGGCTAGGACCTCCAGTACTATGTTGAATAACAGTGGAGAGAGTGGGCATCCCTGTCTTGTTCCCGATCTTAGATGAAAAGCTTTCAGTGTCTCACCATTAAGTACGATGTTAGCTGTGGGTTTGTCATATATAGCCTTTATGATGTTGAGGTACTTGCCCTCTATACCCATTTTGTTGAGAGTTTTAATCAGGAATGGATGCTGAATTTTGTCAAATGTTTTTCAGCATCTATGGAGATGATCATATGGTTTTTGTTCTTCTTTTTGTTGATGTGGTGGATGATGTTGATGGATTTTCGAATGTTGTACCATCCTTGCATCCCTGGGATGAATCCCACTTGATCATGGTGTATGATCCTCTTGATGTATTTTTGAATTCGGTTTGCTAATATTTTGTTGAGTATTTTTGCATCTACGTTCATCAGGGATATTGGTCTGTAATTTTCTTTTTTGGTGAGGTCTTTGCCCGGTTTTGGTATTAGAGTGATGCTGGCTTCATAGAATGAGTTTGGAAGTATTCCCTCCTCTTCTATTTTTTGGAAAACTTTAAGGAGAATCAGTGTTATTTCTTCTCTATATGTCTGGTAGAATTCAGAGGTGAATCCATCAGGCCCAGGGGTTTTGTTCTTGGGTAGTTTTTTGATTACCAATTCGATTTCGTCGCTGGTGATTGGTCTGTTTAGTTTTTCTGTTTCTTGCTTGGTCAGTCTTGGAAGGTTGTATTTTTCTAAGAAGTTGTCCATTTCTTCTATGTTTTCCAGCTTGTTAGCATATAGATTCTCATAATATTCTCTTATGATTCTTTGTATTTCTGTGGGGTCTGTCGTGATTTTTCCTTTCTCATTTCTGATTGTGTTTATGTGTGTAGATTCTCTTTTCCTCTTAATGAGTCTGGCTAGGGGTTTATCTATTTTGTTTTTTTTTTCAAAGAACCAGCTCTTGGTTTTATTGATTTTTTCTATTGTTTTATTCTTCTCAATTTTATTTATTTCTTCTCTAATCTTTATTATGTCCCTCCTTCTGGTGACTTTGGGCCTCATTTGCTCTTCTTTTTCCAATTTCAGTAATTGTGTCTTCAGACTATTCATTTGGGACTGTTCTTCTTTCTTTAAATAGGCCTGGATTGCAATATACTTTCCTCTTAGAACTGCCTTTGCTGCATCCCACAGAAGTTGTGGCTTTGTGTTGTTGTTGTCATTAGTCTCCATATATTCTTTGATTTCTGTTTTGATTTGGTCGTTAACCCATTGATTAATTAGGAGAGTGTTGTTAAGTCTCCATGTATTTGTGAGCCTTTTTGATTTATTTCTAAAATTTATTTCTAGTTTTATACCTTGGTGATCTGAGAAGTTGGTTGGTAGGATTTCAATATTTTTGAAATTACTGAGGTTCTTTTTGTGGCCTAGTATGTGGTCTATTCTGGAAAATGTTCCATGTGCACTTGAGAAGAATGTGTATCCTGTTGCTTTTGGGTGTAGAGTTCTGTAGATGTCTGTTAGGTCCATCTGTTCTAGTGTGTTGTTCACTGCCTCTGTGTCTTTACTTATTTTCCGTCTGGTTGATCTGTCCTCTGGACTGAGTGGTGTATTGATGTCTCCTAAGATGAATGCATTGCTGTCTATTTCCTCCTTTAATTCTGTTAGTATTTGTCTCACATATGCTGGCGCTCCTGTGTTGGGTGCATGTATATTTATAATGGTTATATCTTCTTGTTGGACTGACCCCTTTATCATTATGTAATGTCCTTCTTTATCTTTTGCTACTTTCTTCGTTTTGAAGTCTATTTTGTCTGATACAAGTACTGCAACACCTGCTTTTTTCTCTTTTTTGTTTGCATGAAATATCTTTTTCCATCCCTTCACTTTTAGTCTGTGTATATCTTTGGATTTGAGGTGAGTTTCTTGTAGGCAGCATATAGATGGGTCTTGATTTTTTATCCATTCTGTTACTCTGTGTCTTTTGATTGGTGCATTCACTCCATTTACATTTAGGGTGATTATTGATAGGTATGTACTTATTGCCATTGCTGGCTTTAGATTCGTGGTTACCAAGGGTTCAAGGGTTGCTTCTTTACTATCTAACAATCTAACTTAACTTTCTTGTTAAGTTATTGTAAACACAGTCTGATGTTTCTTTCTTTCTCTCCCTTCTTATTCCTCCTCCTCCATTCTTTCTATAATAGGTGTTTTATTCTTTGCCTTTAGTTAGAATTTGGATGGTCTTCTTTCTTTGCTATGATTTTATTTTCTCTGGTGACATCTTTTTAGCCTTAGGTGTGCTTCCATCTAGAGCAGTCCATTTAAGATATCCTGTAGTGGTGGTTTATGAGAGGCAAACTCTCTCAACTTTCGTTTATCTGGAAATTGTTTAATCCCTCCATCATATTTAAATGATAATCGTGCTGGATACAATATTCTTGGTTCGAGTCCCTTCTGTTTCATAACGTTAAATATATCATGCCATTCTCTTCTGGCCTGTAAGGTTTCTGTTGAGAAGTCTGATGATAGTCTGATGGGTTTTCCTTTGTAGGTGATCTTTTTTCTCTCTCTAGCTGCCTTTAATACCCTGTCTTTATCTTTGATCTTTGCCATCTTAATTATTATGTGTCTTGGTGTTGTCTTCCTTGGGTCCCTTGTGTTGGGAGATCTATGAGCTTCGGTGGACTGCGAGACTACTTCCTTCCCCAGCGAGGGAAAGTTTTCAGCAATTATTTCTTCAAAGACACTTTCTATCCCTTTTTCTCTCTCTTCTTCCTCTGGTACTCCTATAATGCGAATATTGTTCCGTTTGGATTGGTCACACAGTTCTCTTAATATTCTTTCATTCCTAGAAATCCTTTTTATCTCTCTCTGCCTCAGCTGCTCTGTACTCCTGTTCTCTGTTTTCTATTCCATTAACAGTCTCTCACATCTCATCCATTCTGCTGTTAAGCCCGTCGATCGCTTGTCTGATTTCTGTATTGTCTTTCCTCAGTTCCCTCACTTCCTCCCCCAGCTCTTGCACATTTCTCTGTAGGTCCATCAGCATGGTTATGACTTTTATTCTGAATTCTTTTTCAGGGAGGCTGTGCATTTCCATCCCTTCAGACTCCTTCTCTGGGGTTGTCTGGTTGATTTTGGTCTGAACCATATTCCTCTGTCTTTTCATGGCTATATAATTGGTCACTGATAGTTGCCACGTATGTCAGCTGGGCTCTTTAAGACTTTAAAAAGAGAAGGAAAAAAAGAGAAAAAAAAAGGAAAAAAAGAAAGAAGGAAAGAAAGAAAAAAAGAAAAAAAAGAAAGGAAAGAAAAAACAAAAAACAAAACAAAACAAAACAAAACAAAAAAAATGCCCACCAGACGTAGATTCTGTGGGAATGCTCTAGGTGGCGCTATTGCCCCACTATTCCACAGCTGTGACTGTGCCGCTCCGCAGGGCCCTTTATCGCTCTGGCAGGGGTGGGAACGAATAGGAGGCTGCTGATCTCAGTGAGAAGTGTTAAGTATGGCTATGCTTCCTCAGTCGCCAGCTAAGGCGTCTGAAACTCCCCAGGACTCCCAGCCTGCTGGGCTGAGTGTGCTGGGGCGATCCGGCTCCTCCGCTGGGCTCCTGTCTCTTTAAGACCACTGAAGAAAGCGCGCGCTTTTTTTTTTTTTCCTTCCCGGGAGCCGGCTGCAAGCACCCTGGCGCGTTCCCCGCTCAGATCCTGCCCCTCTGTCTCTACAATCTCCGCTGCACTGCGCAATGTGGGTCAGTGCTCTCCGTGCAGATCACCGGGGCTGGCTACTTTGCGGGGTGTACTTCCACTCCCTCCCAGCTCTGAATCCTCTCCTCCCGCCGGTGCGCTGGGGTGGGGGAGGGCTTGGGTCCCGCAGGGTCGCGGCTCCGTATCTTACCCGCCTCTTGGGGTGCCTAGTGCTCTCGGGTGTAGCTGCACGCTGTGCGCTTTCCTGTGTATTCTCGTCTCTCTTTTAGGAATAGATGTATTTTCTTTGTTTTCGTAGATATAGTGTTGGGAGGAGATTTCTGCTGCCCTGCTCACACCACCATCTTCCCGGAAGTTCTGTACAGCACAATTTAAATCTATTAAAACTTTACTCTCACTTTTGAGCCTCCCCTTTGACATGCTTTGGGGAAATAGTCTTTCACTGAACATATATATTATCCCTAGCAAAAGTATTATAAGTGAGGCACTGTAGACTGTGAATCTATACATATATATAAAAGTAATAAATCAAGCTGTTAAATCAAATATATACCCTAGCAAAAATAGTTTATGACAAAAAAATTTGTAAAGTGTTTTTTTACCTTAAAGTAAGCAAAATATCAAAACAACTTTATAATTACACATGCATGGGTATTGAGTTTATAGGCAGGTGCTAATTGATAAATAAGTACAATTTATAAATTAATAGATTCTTATTCCATAAATATATGAGTAATTATGCTGTTATGTTCAAGATTTTCATATAATAGTTATTTAATTGACAGTGATGATGTAAAGGACTTAACAATTATATATGTATTCAAAGCACTCAAAATTTATATAAGATTTTACATAAATGTAAAATAATGTTCATGTTAATGTGAAAATAATATTTGCATGTGTTTTCAGAAGTTATAGTTAAAAATTTAAATGTATTCATTAAAATTAAAGGGAAAACAAATTATAATTAATGAATATTGAAATTTCGAATCAAAATTCTTTAACTGACATTTTTCTCTACATTTCTATTTCATTCAATTTTATTTTGGTTACAAAAACAATGTTTTATTCTCAGCATTCAGTGCCTGTGCAATTGCTAATGTAAATAATTGTTGTAATGTTTCATGCATTTATAACTGGACTACACTTGTATACATATACTGCAATATGAATTACTTAATACTGCAAAATTATCCTGAGCTAATGAGTGTTATTGTTGCAAAAATTGTGCTAAAGAGTAATTGTGGAAAATAAATTAATACATGGGAAAAATTTTAAATTAAAACAGAAAATGAATGCTCTGATATTACTGAGAATGCAAAACATTAATACTTTTTATACAAAAATCAATTGGCTGTTTTGCTACATAAGATAAATGAACAAGTTAATTAATCTGTCTTTTTTCTTCCTTAAGCATTGTTACTCAAATTCTTCTCTCACCCCAAAGAAGTGTCTATTCCCCAAAACATAAACCACAACATAGCTCATTTATGTTCTATTTTGAAAATAAAACAATCAATCTGGAGACATGTTTCTCTGGCACCTTAAAGGTTTTAGTCACTAGAACAGTTAATTGTGCTATGTTACTCCTAAGCCCTGGAACTGAGTGAAAAGGCACTCATGAATTAAGTTTTGTTTTCTTTTCTTTCTGTCATTGGTTGATTTGCTTTTATTTAAATTATTTTTTTATTGAAGTATCATTGATATACAACCTCATATTGGTTTCAAGTACACAACACAGTGGTTCAACAGTTACCCATATTATTAAATCCTCACCCCCTCTAGTGTAGTTACTATCTGTCAGCATAGAAAGATGTCACAGAATCATGAATATAATCTCCTTGCTGTAATACTATCCCTGCAACCAACTTGAATTATGATTGAGAATTTTTGTTTCCCTTTATCCCTCTCACTTTCCCCACCCACTCAGCCCAACCCCTCCCCCATGAGTTTTTATAATAGATAAATACTATTGTTATGCTTGTGATATGACTTACACTTTAAAGCCTGAAACCCTGACAGGGTTGTCTCTTGTTCAGGTCAAAAATAAATGGATGGGGAAGTGGTAAGTGAGAAAAGTCTCATGAACATTGTTGATATACCACTTTTTGACCAAAAAAATTTCACACAAACCAAATCTGACTTTTTAAGTAAATTCCATAAAAAAATAAATGCTTTACATCGAATGACTAGTGAGTGGTAGACTGGGCTGTAAACTAGTTGGGCTATAAACTATTCTAAAACCTGTAACCTGTAGTTTCACAGAAAGAGCAATTATGGTCATAAGATCTCCCAAATGGACAGAATAGAGTGACTAAAGTAGACGAGCAGAGAGGTCATTCTCCTGACCACTGATTTTGAGGGCAAGACAGAGGCTAAGGATTAGCTTCAGAGGGGAAACATTTTCCTCTGAAAACAGCTTGATTTCACCTAAGGGAGGAGTTGTGATGTGGATTGAATGTTTATGTCTCCAAAATTCATAAGTTGAAACCTAGACCCCAGTGTGGCCCCAAATCCACGTTCCTCACTGTTATACTTTATAGGGTAGTTGGGCTAATGAATTTTGTGGTTTTGCCTCAAGAATAACTGTGGTATGGAATACGCATTCAAGAGAGAAATTATACAGCAATTATATAAGTGCAGAGCCTGTATAATAAACATTTAAATATTTTTTAACTGATTCCTGGCAAGTATTATATCTGGGTTGATCAACATTATGGTGTATTTTCAAGGAAAGCATTTTCCTCCTACTTGTCTAAATATTTTTATTTTATACCTTTCACCTGATGTCTATAGCTTTAGCATGATTTAATCCCTAATTTAGCACAGTGCTTTTCAAACATTTGTGCATTTCAGAGTCACCTAGAAAATTTATTAAAAAATAAAACAAAATAATCCCTGGACCTTACCTAAAAACTGTATTTCACCATGGCCACGCTTTAAGAAATAGTGATGTAAACAAATTACTTCCTGGAGAACTACCTTTGATAAAGAGATGTATATGCTGACATCAATACATTGGGACCGTAGCTGAAAACTGTCTCCAAAAATGAATGGATTTTTATTGAAAAGCATAAGATCAGAAATGGTTCAAGCATGGAAAATTCCAGGCAAAATATGGAGTGGTTCTGAATTGTGAAAGGGTAGCCTTGAACGTCCAAGTTAGAGCCTTATGGAACAAGTCATAGAGGATGGTGAATTCACAATTCAGCTAAACAGGACTTATGTTTCCCTTTATTTCTGTAATAATTTTTTTGTTAAATGGTGAGATAGCACTTACTAGTAAATAGAACACATTCTATATTTTGTCAAGTTTTTTTCTAAGGACTGTGCTACTTCATAGCCAATATAATATTCATCCTACTCATCATGTGTTTCCAATCTGTTGGGACAACATGCATTCAGGAACAATTTATCATGTACATCTGCAAAAGTTCTACAATTTAAAATAAACAGTTTACATTATTGATGAAAAATTCTTTTTGCATTAAAAATACCTTTTATCATGAAATTCAATCCAGATTGCATTTTACTATTTTTCTTGATTTGGGGCATTTATGTTTTATCTCAGAGTAAAACGGGATAGAATAAAAGATATTAGATTTTGGGTGGGGAGACAAATAGGCAACAATAACAAAAGCAAGAAGAAAAAAATATATATATCTGTGTGTGTGTGTGTATATATATATATATAGATAGATAGATTGATTGTTTAATGCTTAGCACAATCAGCTTTAAATCCAATTATATAGTAAGTAAAAGGGTAGCACTCAAAATTACTCAATGAAGATGAGTTTATCAATTCTGAGCCAAAATGGACAAGAAAGTGAACAACTCTAAAATGATAAAAGCAAAACTGATGCCACTGCTGTCAAGATGGTACGCTAAGTGAGGCTGCTGGCTCCTTGCCTAGTCCAACCTTAGAGATGCCACAGAAGAAAAACTGTTTTGAATGGATAGGAAGAATCCAATTAGCTACAAGAACTCAGAGGAGGGTAAAAAGCCATTGCCACAGAATGTCTAGGAACAGACACTTGAGCTGATCTTTGCTGCACTGCTGCCGCTGGACTGAATGATACAGTAAAACAGCAGAGAGCCCAGTACTATGGCGTGAGAGGACAAATAGCACCACAGCTGCCCCAGAGCTTCTTTTGGGGAATGAAGTGCACCTAACAGAAGCATGACTTTGGACTGCCCATGAACATCCTGACTTCCTCTCCCTCTCCCAAGGCCTTACACATTCAAAGCAGTAGGAAACTGCAGAAAGGAGAAAATGTCACAGAAAAGGGTTACATTTCATCTTCTCTTTTGATTTTAGGCATGAGACTTATGAATAAAATTTGTCTGAGATGTTAGCTACATTATCCAACCTGACATTGCTTTATTTTTACATACATGTTTGGTTCTTTGTTATTTATTGTTTATTGATATATTGGACTTGTCGCTATAGGAAGAACATTCTTCATGGCCTCTCACATATTTGCATGTCCTGAGAAAAGAGTCATTATATAGTAAACAGCTTTGGAAGATAAAGTGCTTTGCTCTGGAGCAAAGGGCAGGAAAGCTTAAGCCCACTGTAATAATTTTCCATTTCCTCAGCCAAGGGATCCTCTCCTGTAACAGTGCACATTGCCCTTTGGGAACTGGGATTCAGGGTTTTGGTGAAATGCTGTTACTCTGGCTACTGCTACTGTTGTGAATAATAATGTACTTCATTCTTGACACACAAGGTTGGTGTTTTTGTTTTCTTTCTGATAACATCCGTGAAGTCGTGGTGGAGGAATATGCTATCATACAAGTAAGGCAGAATCTTGGACAATTCACATTTCTTAACAGTTGATGAGAATTGGTACAATGACAAGACTTTCCAGAAGAGGAGCAATGAGGCCCTCATTGGCCAACTAATGGGATTTCTGGGAGGTCTATAGGATTGGTAGCAAGCAAGTTGACCCAATTGTATAGTCAGAAAATAAATGGTCCTCCATTTAACTGTCTATTCATGAGCCAAAATTGGGAAGATGGTTGTGAGCCAAATAGCCAGAAGTAGGTCTAAAGATAGCTCAATGGACAATGCCCTGGTTGATGTTATCTCATTATCTAGTGGTGAGTTATCTGGTTGCCAGCCTCTATCCATCCAGTTACAACTAGAACCAAAATTTTCATTAGTGGCAGAGGTTCTGCCTCTTTTCAGATAAAAGTTACAGAGATACTTTTCTATACTGAGTATTAAAAGAGGAACACTTACAACTGTATGGGCAGAAGCAGGCGAATCTTTAAAACAATGGCTGGGAGAGTCACATGGTGGATAAAGGGCACAGAACATTTATTGTTTATTAATGAAGAATGGCCATTGCTATGCTGCTTTAAGGCTAATGCAATATCCCCACCCCACCCCCTGCACTCTGTTATGCCAAACTTAGATCCATTTGGACATAGCAGTGATAGGGCTCAGAGTTTTTTGAAATGGGTCCTGGCTGCTATAAAACAGTTTTAATTCTCCTAGGGGAGATTTCCTTCTGACATACCATTAACTGTACAAGACCATATATAAAATATTGTATTAACTTGAGATGCCACAGAAGAAAAACAATTTTGAATGGATAGGAAGAATCCAATTAGCTACAAGATTGGGTTTACAATGCTGATGAAGGCTATCCAAGGGAGACTGAAAAACTGGCTGAAAGAAATCTAGATAAATTCCTGTGGTCATCCTTTCACCTTGGAAACTCCTTTAGGCCTTATATTGATATTTAGATCTTGTTTTAGTAAAGGAGTAGCAGATACTTGAGGTTCAGGTGAACATCAAA
Organism: Smutsia gigantea; assembly: GCA_032199065.1. Lineage (NCBI taxonomy): Eukaryota > Metazoa > Chordata > Mammalia > Pholidota > Manidae > Smutsia > Smutsia gigantea. The sequence goes on along the minus strand of JAVSCE010002357.1, from coordinate 3,230 downwards.
AAAAGGAGCACTGCTCTGTGAGTCAAACCCAAATCAGCCAAGGTGTATAAATCCCATGGACACAGATGGAAAGAAACTTATAGATGGTGTCATTAATGAAGGTGTTGTTGACTTACATAGGATTGGCGGTGAACACAATATGGAAGTTTGAGACTGACCTCGTTCTGCCTACACCATAACTACTTGAAACCAAAGGAAAATGAGTATTGCTTACTGGAATGTAACTGCTTTCACCCTTCATGCCTCTGATCACTCCCAATTTCTTTGCCCGAAACTCAGCTGCTATAAAGACAAGGTGAATAGGGATGGGACTGATATCCTCTTGTCTTTTGGAAGTACTGAAGGTCATGTGCACTCATCCATTTAGGCTAGGAAAACTTGGGAACAGGAGGCCCACAAACTTTCATGGCACTATTGTATCTATGCACCCGAGTTACCACCTGACCCTAGTTCATGGCAAAGGGGGCACCCAAATTCAGCTGATGGCATTTGAGAAATGTTTATATTGAGTAGGAAAAACTAAAATTACCAGTGGGTGTGACTCTTTGGGACATTTCAGTGTACTGGTTATGTGCCTTCTGCAACTGAATTTTTATTTGATGTTAATGTTTGTGTACTTGTACTTCCCCATCCTGTAAGTGCAATGGGAATTCTCCTGATGAGAAAGAGCTGCTTTAGAAAAGTGTTATTATTTGGAGGGCCCTATAACCCTAATGTTCCCTTTGAACTAGAAATCTTCATGAATGAAGATTTTAATGATTGGAATCTCTGGCAAAGGAAGGCAGCCTCCACCGGGAGGTGCCCCTTGAGATTTAGGGCACCCAGACATGGATACCACACCATGGCTATAAAGTATACCACTTTGAAAGCAGCTATTATTTTGCAACTGGCTTGTTGTTGAAATTGAATGGATAACCCCTAGAGGTCTTGTGAACTGTGGACTGATATCCTCATTCAGGGATGGGTCAACTTAGACTCAATACTGGAAAGAATTCTCTGTACTTGGTTGCTCTTTTGCAATGCAACACTCTATGCATGTATATGTCAAAATGATTCTCTTAATATCAACTGTGGGAATTTGGGATGGAGAATCTAAAATCTCAATCCAGAATGGATTTTTGTTCTTTCTCATATGCCATGTAACAAGTTTAGAAAGAAAATCAACTTATCTAAGAAGGCAAAAACATTATAAATACATATTTTTATTTTTTGTCCAGCAAAGGAGGAGTAAATTAGTTTATGTGTGATTACATAAGGCTAGTCATAGTAGGAGACACAAAAAATAAGTTGATGTAGTTAACGCCAAGTCATATAAATAAGTATGATGGGGGGGTTATATAACTTTACTGCTCAGTTTGTGGTCTGAGGACTGAGAGCATCAGCATAATGCAAAAACTTGCTGGAAATGGTAAATCTCCACCCCCAGTCCAGTCACACTAAATCAAACTATACATTTTGATAAGATCCTCAGGTTAATTATATGAATATTATTAATCTTTGAGAAGCAGTAGCATATGAGACAATAGGCATCCATAAGAACTATGGTGTATAGGATAAAGCACCACCCACTTAGAGCACAAGAACTTCTTCATCTGTTTAGGTCCAGAATCATACAGATTTTATAAGTTTTAAAGAGAAACATGTAACCTAACTTTTAAAGCAAAACTTCCAATATTTATATGCTTTTAGTAATTAAAAATATTAAATACCTTCTGCAACTCACAAAATGTGTCTTTTCATCAGATGCTCACAGAGGCAGACATTTTTATGTTCTCCTCTAGGTTTTTCAAATTGTACCTAATTCTGAATAGGTGTGGTAATCCCCTTGAATCATGACATATGCCACCTGTGGGCTAGAAGGGAGAGGAAAAAAAACCAAGGATGCTTCTATTACTGCAATCTTGATGCAGAAATTAGTTAGCAAAGATGCTTAGCAGTGCAGATTTTGAATTTACATAGCCTTAGTTTGAGTTTTTGCTTCAACATTTCTAAGTTGTGTTGTTTTTGGCAAGTTATTTAATTTTTCTGCTTATTCCATCAGTAAAATGAGAGGAATAATTTCTGCAGTGTAGGATTGCTGGAAGGATTAAATGAGATAACGCAAGTAAATCCTTACCCATTATGCAGCATAGAATAATCCAACATCACCATTACCTCCATCTAATGCAATGATTCCCAACCCTTTCTGCACATTAGAATTATGGTGCCATTACACAATTGCCAATCTCTGAGCCCCATTCCAAAACAATTATATCAGTCTCTCCATGGCTGAGGCATGGGCTTGGGTATTTTAAAAAATCTAGGAGTTTCTAATATGCAGCCAGATTTAACCATTGCTTATCTAATGGACTGGAACATATGATATATAGTTGGCTTATGATGAAAAAGAGGGTGACTTTTCTGAGTCTACAGCTGCCTTGGTTGTTTCTATATCAATCTTTTCTTTTAATTCCATGCTAAAAAAGGCATATTAGTTTTTATTTTTGCATTTTTTATTGACTGGTTCTTTAAGTGAAAAGCTTTTATTTGTTTATTTATCACTATGACTCAGATGCTTCCCAGTGTATATACATGACTTTATCATTTGTTCTTTAGATTAGTACTCACAGGATTATGGAATTATGGAATTACTACTTATATTCCTTAGCTTTTATGGAAAATGATTTGAAAGAGTAACCAATTTTTCCTCCATTCTTGGGCACTGTTTCTGAATATGAAATAAGTAGCTTTTGTTTGTTTTACTCAGGTTTAGTTTGTGTTTTGATCCTTCTTTATAAGTCATCTTTATCAGTGGCACTTAATATATGCATAGTTCACTGTAAACTTTCCACAGTTAATTATTCCTTCAAATTCAGAGGTAAGTTTTCAAAAATCTATATAGTCTCTTAAAATAATAAATTAACAAAATTGTGAGATATTCTATTTTTTTAAAGTGCAATGAAGATGTTTTCTTTGTATAAGAAGTTCTGAATCACAGTTTATTACAGCATTACTCCTATAATGCTTTATAATTACTCAGTATCATTAATGGTTGTATGGAGTGAATAAATTCTGTTTGAGAGATTTAAAGAAGTTAAGACATACTGAAAATCAAATTTCAAGAGCCCTTAGAATGAGGGGATAGAAATACATAATTAAAGGTAATGTGTCAGGTGATATGTCATTGTGGCTTTGATTTGCATTTCCCTGATGATCAATGAGAGGGAGCAACTTTTCATGAGCCTGTTGGA
>JAVSCE010002356.1:0-138896 GCA_032199065.1 Smutsia gigantea | reverse complement strand
GCAAACCCCGCCCCTTCAGCAGCCCTCTTGCTGCTAGGAAGCCTCTCAGACTGCCTGCCTTTCTCTTGTCCCAGAGTGGCCGGGTGTGGATCCCATCCTCCACAAACGGCCAGAATCTGTCTCTCAAGCACCTCCCCATCCTCCAGAGCACCACACAATGTAGGTTTCTGCTGGTAAAGCAGATCTCCAAGGTCAGGTGTTCAGCAGTCCCAGGTTTCCACCCCCTCCCCGCTCCGTTTCTCTTCCTCCTGTTGGTGAGCTGTGGTGGGGGAAGGGCCTGGGTCCCGCTGATCAAGGCTTTGATACGTTACCCTGTTTCGTGAGGTCTGCTTTGTTCGTGAGGTCTGTATGCAGTCTGGGGCAGCCTTCTTTCCTGCTGCTCTTTTAGTGTTAGTTGTATTAACTATATTTTCGCACTATCTGTGGTTTGGGGAGGAGTTCTGTGTCTCACCTCTCATGCTGCCATCTTGAATCTCTCATCCTGCAGTCGTCATTTCTTGAGAAGGAGCAGACTCAGGAAAAGGAGGTTTGGGCAGAGTACAAGAGCACAGTTTGGGCATGTTGAACTTGAAAGAGCTGTTGGACACACAGGTGAGAATTCCTCTTGGAAAGTTGGGTGCAAGAATCTAGAATTCAGGGGAGAGGTCTGGGCTGGAGGTATGCGTGTGAAATGCGTATAAATGGTATGAGGGTTGTGGTTAGGAGTCCATGGGAATTCACTACATAAGGTGGGAAGGTAAGGAACTGTGAGTGGTTATGAAAAATCACTGGTTCCATTATTTGGAGGTTTGTGTCACTTTGAAGAGATCTCTGTTTTCAGACTCAATTTTCTTGCCTGTAGAGTGGAGAATTAAATAGCCTCAGGCATCCCTTTCTTGGATTAGATGATTTCTAGGGCTTTGGCAATTTCTAAACTACAAAGTTTAATGTTTCTGATTTTTTTCAGTTTTTAGTTTGGCAAAGAGAAGCTCAGATACTTTAATCTTGGTTCAGTAAAATCCTTTCTGAGAGCCAATGTATAATGAGTCACTTGCACATGGCTAATCACAGTTGCTATTTCTGACCCTAGTCTTTCCTTTGTCCAAACATAAGTTTGGACCAAAAGTAAATACATGCTCATGCACAGAGACACACATTCTGAAAACCTTTCCATTGGATACACACACATACACACACAATTCACTGAGATCAGAAGCATGTTGAGACCCTCATGGTTGTGGAGATATTCCCTCTGTGTTCTTTGCTGGGAGGGGGAATGGTTGCATGGCTGAGAGAACAGTGAATGAGAGAGGAAAGTCTGTGTGTCTGCTTCATTCATGTTGGACCAGAGGCATCCTGCCATACAAAGATTTTCTTTCAACTTTCAAAAAGTCAGTCATAAATCAGACCTTAATTCTTATTTCAGGAATCTCAGCCCATGGATCTTACTATCTTTCCTTGAAATAGTGGAAGCCAAATCTACACAAGATTTTATAAATTTCAGGAACAATGAGTGGCACTGGGTTCCATTCATGACAAAAGTTTTCATGTATGTATTCCATAAATTGCCAGTGAAAAGTGACTTATTGTTAGGGGAAAGGAATATTCACTGGGTAGGTAATCTGCATGGGCAAGGCTGGTGCTTCATATGCATTATGCTGATTTAGTTCAACCCTTATGTGAACATGGTGAGGTGATAAGTGTTTTGCCCATTGTGTAGATGACACCCTGAGCCTCAAATAACTTCAAGTCCTAACCCTGGGTCATGTTAGTATGGCTTATAAATTTAGGAGTTAGTGCTCTGGGACCTCAGACCTCATGTTTGTCCCCCAACACACATTGTATTCTTAGGGTGGCAGGTCAAGAGAGCCAAATTCAGGGGAGCGAGGGTCTGCTGAGGGGAGTCTGAAGAGGCCTGAGTCTGTGCCGACACTTAACCAGTGGTGCTTTTCTAGTGATTCCTATGCTCAGGTGAAAACCGGGCGAATGTTCTTATCCTTCAGACTACTGCTAATGCTTTTTCAAATCCACATTAAGGTAAATATTTTGCTGTGCAGATTTTCTGCAGATTTAATGTATTTCCTCTATGTCATGCACACACATGAGCATTACTTAGCCAACAATCAAGGATTGACGATGAAACCTAAAAACCCCATCTGAAAATATTCAAACACATATAAAACTAACACAGATGCATTCAGGAGAGGGAGTGCCCAGTAGGGGAATGTAAAGGACCTGAGATAAAAGTCCATGAGGAGGCATTACACTGAGGCCCTGCTGGTGACTGTGTGTGCGTTCATGTGCATGTGCGTGCATGTGCGTGTGCACACACACCCTGGGTAAATAACTTAACTTCCCTAGGCCCTGATTCACAAAAAGGCAAAAGAGGTCAGGTCATCTCCACTCTCTGTATTATAGGAATACTATGAGGGTTCAGTTGACACAAGGCAGTGTTTTATGACATTACATGCATGTAAAAGACTGCTCTGATGGTTGAGTCAGCCCTCTTTGATCACTTTTTATTAAAAACCAAGGGACTCATTATCTAGTTTCAGTTCCTGAGGTAATTATTATAACTTCCCGAAATTTTTGTTTAGAAAACTATATATAAAAAGAATAATTTTGTTTTCTTCATCTATTAATTTTCTTCTGGAGTGCTGAGAAAAGTTTGAAAAAAATCTTATTTCACGTGGGACAGATTTCACTGTAGTACTCTCTCTTTTTTTTTTGACTCAAGGGAACTGAATTCCAGAGATATTTCCAATGAGAATGGCTTGGTGAAGCCAAGGCAGACAGCCCAGTGCCCTCCGGTTACACCTCTGCAGTGTGAGCTGTTTCTCCTTTCCTGTGCGCTGCCAATTTCTTTCCTACTTGTGGCAGGTTTCTCAGTCTCCTGTTACCTGTGTTTATGCTTCCAGTTCCAAATGTGAAGTATTAATCCTCTCTCTGACTTGGCGAAGGCAACCAAAACTTCCATTCGTCCCTCTCCGCTCTTTTTTTTTTCTTTTCATGTTCCTCTTTGACTGTCATTTTTAAGCACAAGTTGTAAAGTTGCCACAACGTTTTTCTGTTAACACCCCAGTGATTCCATTCTTCTGTATTTTGGTACAGGAGAACAGTACTTGCCATCTACAGCTTCATCCTTAGCATCTCCTTCCTTTTCGAGTTTGCATCGAAATTTTCGCACTTCCAAGCTTCCTTAAATCTTTGCTAATAAACCCTTTTGGGAGAAGATGTAAACAGTTTTTTAGTCTAACACACTTCCATATCTTCTCCTTGTTAACAAGCTTTTATCCAAAGATTATAGTATATCAGTATGATTCCTAATTTAAAAGTTTTGAAAACTAGCCCAAAGGAGAGATTTTCTCCTCAGTTTATTTTTATTCTACTCAGAAATCATTCTATAAGGATATACTTCTGTGTTTTGCTGATTAAAACTCCCATTTTCTGGGTATAGAGGGTAAGTACCTCAATGTCATAAAGGCCATATATGACAAACCCACAGCTAACATCATACTTAAATGGCGAGAAGCTGAAAGCTTTTCATCTAAGATCGGGAGCAAGACAGGGATGCTCACTCTCTCCACTGTTATTCAACATTGTACTGGAGGTCCTAGCCACAGCAATCAGACAAAACAAAGACATACAAGGCATCCAGATTGGTAAAGAAGAAGTCAAATTGTCACTATTTGCAGATGACATGATACTGTACATAAAAAACCCTAAAGACTCCACTCCAAAACTACTAGAACTAATATCTGAATTCAGCAAAGTTGCAGGATACAAAATTAGCACACAGAAATCTGTTGCTTTCCTATACACTAATGATGAACTAACAGGAAGAGAAATCAGAAAAACAATTCCATTCACATTTGCATCAAAAAGAATAAAATACCTAGGAATAAACCTAATGAAGGAAGTGAAAGACCTGTACCCTGAAAACTACAAGACATTCCTAAGAGAAATTAAAGAGGACACTAACAAATGGAAATGCATCCCATGCTCTTGGCTAGGAAGAATAAATATTGTCAAAATGGCTATACTACCAAAAGCAATCTACAGATTCAATGCAATCCCTATCAAACTACCAACAGCTTTCTTCAATGAACTGGAACAAATAATTCTAAAATTCATATGGAACCACAAAACACCCCGAATAGCCAAAGCAATCCTGAGAAGGAGGAATAAAACAGGGGGAATTAAGCTCCCTGACTTCAAGCTCTACTACAAAGCCACAGTAATCAAGACAATTTGGTATTGGAACAAAAACAGACCCACAGACCAGTGGAACAGAATAGAAAATCCAAACATTAACCCAAACATATACAGTCAATTAATATTTGATAAAGGAGCCTTGGATATACAATGGGGAGATGACAGCCTCTTCAGCAGCTGGTGTTGGAAAAACTGGACAGCTACATGTAAGAGAATGAAACTGGACTACTGTCTAACCCCATATACAAAGGTAAACTCAAGGTGGATCAAAGACCTGAATGTAAGTCATGAAACCATAAAACTCTTAGAAAAAAATATAGGCAAAAAGCTCTTGGACATAAACATGAGCGACTTCTTCATGAACATATCTCCCCAGGCAAGGGAAACAAAAGCAAAAATGAACAAGTGGGACTATATCAAGCTGTAAAGCTTCTGTACAGCAAAGGACACCATCAGTAGAACAAAAAGACTTCCTACAGTATGGGAGAATACATTCATAAATGACGTATCCGATAAGGGGTTGACATCCAAAATATATAAAGAACTCATGCACCTCAACAAACAAAAAGCAAATAATCCAATTAAGAAATGGGCAGAGGACATGAATAGACACTTCTCCAAAGAAGAAATTCAGATGGCCAACAGGCACATGAAAGATGCTCCACATCGCTAATCATCAGAGAAATGCAGATTAAAACCACAATGAGATATCACCTCACACCAGTGAGGATGGCCAACATCCAAAACACAAACAACAACAAATGTTGGCGAGGATGTGGAGAAAAGGGAACCCTCCTACACTGCTGGTGGACTGCAAATTAGTTCAACCATTGTGGAAAGCAGTATGGAGGTTCCTCAAAAAACTCAAAATAGAAATACCATTTGACCCAGGAATTCCACTCCTAGGAATCTACCCTAAGAATGCAGCAGCCCAGTTTAAAAAAGACAGATGCACCCCTATGTTTATCGCAGCACTATTTACAATAGCCAAGAAATGGAAGCAACCTAAGTGTCTATCAGTAGATGAATGGATAAAGAAGATGTGGTACATATACACAATGGAATATTATTCAGCCATAAGAAGAAAACAAATCTTACCATTTGCAAGAACATGGATGGAGCTAGAGGGCATTATGCTCAGTGAAATAAGCCATGCTGAAAAAGACAAGTACCAAATGATTTCACTCATATGTGGAGTGTAAGAACTAAGAAAAAAAAAACTGAAGGAACAAAACAGCAGGAGACTCACAGAACCCCCAAACGGACTAATAGTTACCAAAGGGAAAGGGACTGGGGAGGATGGGTGGGAAGGGAGGGGCAAGGGGGAAGAAGGGACATTACGATTAGCAGAAGTAATGTTGGGGGGGCACGGGGAGGGCTGTACAACCCAGAGAGGACAAGTAGTGACTCTATGGCATCTCACTACGCTGATGGACAGTTACTGTAATGGGGTTGGTGGGGGGACCTGATGAAGGGGGTAGTGTAATCACCATAATATTACTCATTTAATTGTAGATTAATGATATCAAAATAAACTTAAAAAAATAAAAACCTTTTATTAAAAAAAAAAACTCCTGTTTTCCGTCATGTTTCTTAAATTCCATTTGGCTTTATCCCAGCCTTTTCTCTCCTTTATGGGAGACTGATTCGGCAATAGTGTTACCTAGTTTTCCTCATTGAACACTTCTAATATTAAAATTAGTTGTACTGTGGTCTCCTGTCTTTCAAGGAATCTATTCATTTCAGGAATTTGCTCTTCTAGAAGAAAGAATGACTCTGATGACTAATAGCAACACGAAAGTAGAACTGACATTGCAATTGAATTTTTTAATGTTCCCTAGGGAACTCCAGGAATGTAGCACTCCATTGCCTATGTAGAATGTAGATCTAGCATTAGGTAGAGAGTGAACTAATGTGGGAAAACCCTAATGCCATTTAAGAAATATTAAGCACTGGATAAAATGTGATAGAAAAAAATTCTGAAGGACATTATTGAGCTCAAAAGTGAATTAGGGGAAATCTTCAGGTGTCAGCAGTAAGAAAGGACCCAAAGACATAGTACAGTAGAAGCTAAAATGACACACAGGGATATATGGACCTAACATGTGCCCTAGGAACAGAGATTTTTAAGTCTGCATCAAGGATTCAGACTCTAAACACAAAAGAAGGATAGACTTAAGTCCCTAGCCAAGGCCCAAAGCTGGAATGGGGTTGTCCTGTGTCTGCGTGAGGGCTGAAGGACCTCTGCCTATGGGATTTGATGCGCGCATGGAAGTAGGCTTCTTGTCCTGGTTACTGGGGGAGAAAAAGGTCACCTGAGAGGAATAGAAACTAAAGCCTGCTGTACATGCAGGTGGAGGCCTGAATCTGCATCAGTCACAGTCAGAAATCTGAACCGAGAATATGGCAACCGAGAATGCAGCAGACAAGGCAGATGTAATATTCAGAGCGATAATGGCAGAGAATTTTTTATAATTAGAGAATGTTTTGAGCCCTTAGGCTGAAAATACACACTGAGTATCACTGAGTAGTATTAGTTTGTATGAAATAGATTCAAATTACCAAGTTGTAGCCATTCCCTTGCTGACAGATAAAATAACCTTAAGTTCCGTCAAAAAAGGCATCTGATTATTTTTACTAATTTTTAATTTCTAGAGAAGGAAACTTAATAACCTGTTCATGGAAATATATTAATACATCTCCTAAGAACACCATAGGGTCATAAGAGATTTTAAGCTGGACAACATTTTGTATGTCACTTAATCTACTTCTGTTTTATGGTTCATTAAATTGAGGTCCAGAAAAAATGGTTGGATTACTCAAGGTTCCTAGCTTTGGAAAGAGAGGGCAAACTCACTTGAAATTAAAGTAAATAATATACTCTTTGAAAAATATAAATACTGGATACTTTAAGATCTGAACACCAGACCAGAGCTGCTTGCTAGTATCCTTTCCTGTGTTTGATGTAAGAATTGCCTGCCATTAGCTAAAACATCTTTCATAAGGGTAGATAGTCCTTGGCTTTTTTCCTCAGCTAAAAATGCTTTGTTTCTTCTTAGTCTTCTAATTATGTTTTCTGAGGCTCTCAAATTTACTGTCCTTAAAATCATAAGCATAAAATATACATGGACATATTTACCTTTGTCTGTGTGCTTTTGATGTATTGAGGATTTACCCTGTATCCAGATAATACTCCTTGTCATTTCTGTTTTAGTTTAACAGAACACAGAAATTGGTTCTTGCCTATCCAGATTTAAGCATTTTGTCAATCCAGTGATAAAATCTGTTTATCATATGTCTAATTTTATGTATAATTATTCATTTGATATATTTCCATGCTAGAGCTTGGCTTCAAGACTATTTGGAAATTCAAGAGTTCAGACATTAATTCAGCCTACCATTGGAAAATGATTGTCAGTGGATTGCCAGAAAGGATATATGAAGACCATCCTTTTCTCCCAATAAAGGAAAATCGGATAACTCATGCACACATACACACACACACACACACACACTCATTCTCTTCCACAGGGTTGGGGTTACATGTCTATCACCAAAGCATAGTTAGCAACTGTACTTAACAACTAGAAGAGATAAATGTAGAGTATGAATTAAACACATTTGGGGGGTTTTGATAATTTATTTTTTCCAAAACAAATCACTGCAGCTGATAGTTGAGATTATATTCCCATTTGATATTTAGAACAACATATTTAATACTCTTATATAAAATTCTGTGTGTGTATGTGTATTTCCCCCAACCAGTGCTTCAAAATGTTAGCACTGCCAGAACATTGATTTGCCAAGAGCCCATCCCAAGTGCTTAAGTGAGGCTGTGGAGAAAACAGAACTTTGCTAGTGACTGAATCACACTAAGCTGCCTTGAGTCCTGGCCAAGAGCACACGTGAATTCAAGACCAGACAAAAAGGGTAACCCTTCAAATTAGTATTGTGAGCTTTAGGTAGGGAAATATCTTGGCTTTTTCAGTAAACTCTTTGCAATAAATATGAATTTAGACTTTTAAGAGTTTGTCTTCATTTGGAAGCTTTTTGTTGCCCTCATTTTTCCCTACTGGGTGCTGATCTTGGAGCAAATCTCCCTTTGAAGTCAATAGGAATCTTGGAGCTTGGGCAACATACAGGATGAAAAACAGAAAGGGTGGAAGCAGGTGCGGGTGACAGTCCCCACCAGAGGGCCCACTGAGACATGGAGGTAGTGATGGCTGTAACATCATAGAAGAGTGTGACTTCATGTAATGAGGGGCTAGCAGGGGAAAACACCTTTTAATGAGGGTAAAGCCTATTTCCTTGTTAGAATTATTTTCTTCAGTAAGATGGAATTTTTAAAAAACAGCAAGAAGCATTTTATCAGAATATTTCTTTAATCCTTCTGTGAAAGTGTCAGAGATATTATGGTACTGCTCAGAATCCTTATGTTTTAAATATTACAATGATTTTTTTAAAGTTTCCTGAACTTGTGAATGTAAACAGCAACTGTGTGTGCTTTTTTAGTGCACATCTCCTTAATGCTTTTTATATGGGAAAGATACTGGTTCTTCAAGTCTTCATTTACTTCATATGGATTTATGCATTTGGGGTCATTTCCCAAATTAGTGACATATTTCAAGATCCCAGAGACTTTCTTACAGTGTCAAGTTTACATAAGAGAAGGAAAGGGGGAGAAGGAAACTGTGTTTAAAGAAAAGTTTATAGTAGTGTATCAGGAGAAATACTCAGTTTAGTTGGAAACAAGAAAGGGCTGAGAGCAAGATATTAATGCATACTTGCTGAAGTATCAAAGAGTAAATTTTAAAATAAATATAAATAAAGTTATTTAAAAATAAATATTGTACAGTGTGTCAACAAAATCAAGAATCATATGGAGTTGTACATAATTACCATACTTTTAATAATCAGTTTCTTATATTTCCTGACTTCACAAATAGACTGTAGGATGACATGAGAAGTCAGACTTAAGCTTCTCATCGATTCTTGTGCTCACCCTTTGCTACCTTAAAGTTCATCAAATAAAAAACAAAATGGAACAACAACCCCTGGGATAAAGGTTTAAACCCCTGGTATAAAGCAAGCCCTGAAAAGCAATAAATAGCAATAGAACCAAATCTAAATTATTTTCTTTAGTATTAACTTAACAACTGTTATAAAGGAAAGACATTTGACTACCCAAATAGAAGCTGGTGTCTGAATTTGTGAAAGTAAGTGCATTAGACTTGTAAACGTAGGGGCTCAAAAGCAAAAGAAGGCCTGGAATGTGGGTGCTGTGAGAACTAGATCACATAAACCCACATAAAGGACCTAAAGAAAATGTTTGCATGGTAAGGGTGTTGGAAGGTTTGATAAGAAAAATTCATGCTACATTAGAGAGAAAGGGATGTCTCCTTCAAGCAGGCTGCTGTAGAAAAAGAATTGGTGAACATAATTCCCACTGTGTCACCCATGTCTTATAAGGACTATGATTTGGGGATATGTACAATATCCAAAATAGTAATTATGTAATGATAAGGCAATTACAAGATTTAAATGGAAGAACATAGTATTTTATTTCCCCTAAAAAATGTTTACTCTCTAGAATATTATTCCTCCATCTTTATTTCATTTAGATATAATCCAAAGACAGTGTTTTGAAACAGATGTTACTTGTTTACAGTTGACTATCAACAGCTGGTAAGGGGATGAGTAAGTTGGTGTAAGTGACATCAGATTTCTAAGATCTGATTGCTGGTAGACTTGGGAGAGGACTGTGGAACTCATTGGTTAGAAAAAATCAGCTGCAGTTATAGTGACAGCATTGGAGATTATTTTTGGTAGGCAACATTTCAATATTATTTACACGAATTGTATTTTCAATAATGTTTCATCAGTTTCTTTAATACAGGAATGGGAATAGATCATTGTGGTATATGCAGTACAGGAAAGGACATGTTCTCATGATAACTCTTCTTTAAGAGTCAAAAGCACTTATGAAGAGTCTTTAAGTAAAATTAATTTAAGAATTTTCCTTGGTAATAGAAGACATTAGGAAATGCCTTTAAATAATTGGAGAGATCAGATGTTAAAATCATTTAGTAATATTTGACCAATACCTGAAATCATTGCTATTTACTCTAAAAGTTTATATATTTGCATAAATATGGACAAAGTCTCAGGAGCCACTGGGGGGAAAAAAAAATCTAGATTTAGCATTTTATATGCTGTCTTTTGGATAACCAATTCCATACTGCTAATTTTTTTCATATCTTAGTTTGTCATGAATTAGTTTTACTTTTCTATATATTTTTTAAATTTCATATTAGAATATGGTATATTTTATAACATCTTAGTAAACAATAGTGTTAATTATTTTAAATTTGGCTACATCTTGAGAACACGATTTCATTTAAAACGTGCTAAAAGCTTGCTATAAGTTGCTTTGTTTAGCATTTTGATATAGAAGTATAAATGCAGCCCACCAAACTTCTGGGCATTAACTGTGTAAGTTGTAGCTAAATGTTAGATAGAGTATATGTGAGGGGTGCAAGTAAACAAGAAAATGTTATTTTCAAACTTATACTCTTAAGATATCATACCAGTTAATTTTTCCACTAACAGTGAAAGAAAGGGTTATAATCTAGAATTTCATTATCACTCTTACTCATATGAGAATAGGCTAGTTCCAAATTTGGACTTTAAACTATGACCTTGGGGAAATTACTTTTCACTCAGTGGAAATTTCTGAATATAATCAACACTATCCATTCTAGATTTTTCACACATAGGCATTTTAAGAATTAAAACCTATTAAATCAACTGAAAAATGAATATACACTCTAATTTATGCAAACTTGACATGAAATGACCAAATTACTTAAAAATATCAGTTGAGGTAAGATGAAGGAAGTTGAAAAAAATACACACACACACACACACACATACACACACACACACACACACATATATATATATACAGTGGTTATATAAAGAAGGAATTGTGTGTGTGTGTGTGCACATGTATATTGAACAAATATTTATAGCCAATTCTAGAGCACCTAGAATGTAATTCCGGTCACAGAAATGTACTTTTGGTATAAGGCATCCAAAGTATGTGTAGGTATTAAGTGTTTACAAATGTTTCACATGTTTTATCAAATATACTTAAGCATTAATGATTATAAGGGTCATGGCATCAACAGTGCTAGGCATTAATATACATGTAAATATACTTGTTTATGCATTTATATATCTGTTCTGAATTTATTTAATGAAATGTGTTGTTATTCATCTGATAAAAATGGCTATATTTTATACTTTATTCTTTGCTATAGTTTTGCTATAGATAGAAACATACAAATAGAAATAAGTATTTTATTTCAAAAGAGAAAAAAGCAGTGTCATGCTAAAATCTACATCAGTGCAGAAAAAGTTAGAAATTTCAGAGGAACAAGTGCCATACCAACTATAATTCTCCTAAGTAACAGGACATTGTAAGAAGTAACATTTAGTAATATATAATATATAATCATTTCTCATGTTTATATATTATATGCGCAAGAGCCAAATTGCAGCTTTACTGGGAAATTTAATTTTTATATATTTTATGAATGGAATAGTGCCATTGTAAAGCAAAGTATTTTATGTCACTGTATTTGTTTTTGCCTGTAACAAAGTATCATAAACAAGGTGGCTTAAATAACAGAAATAAATTCCCCTTACAACTCGGGAAGCTAATACTCTGAAATCCCCAGGGCAGAGTTGGTTCCTTCCTGGGGCCATGAGGGCAGGATCCGTTTCAGGTGTGTCTCCTTGGCTTGTGGATGTCCATCTTCTCCATGTGTTTCTTCACACTGTTTTCCCTGTATGGGTCTGTGTCTGTGGCCAAAATTTCCTCTTTTTATGAGGATACCAGCCATATTGTATTAAGGCCACACTAATGATCTCAATTTAACTTGATTACCTCTGTAAATTCCCTATCTTTCAATAAGCTCACATTCTGAAGTACTGAGGGTTAGCGACATACAAATTGGGGCATAGGGTGGGAGGTGGGTGTCATGCACAATTCAACCCCTAATAGTCACCTTTGTTTTTTCTTTGATGCACAAAGATGCCTTCCTGATAGGGTTAAAAGAACTGAATATGTTGTAAGATATAATGAGTCACAGTTAATTTCCTTGAGATTTCATAACGGTAGAGTATATGTAAAAATAAAACATAATGGCTATTATTGAATTTTTAAATGCCTCCATTACTTTTAAGATGCCTGAGAGGACTTGGAATGAATGAATTCATTTGGGGGGGATATTATTCTATTTCCACAGCTAGTGTTTAGAAGATTTACTGGACTAACATGCAAGCATGAATACTTTGTATTCAATCTAAAATGCCTTCAGCACACTACTTATATTTGTTTAGGGGAGTTCAAATAATTCACCGTGGATGAAAGGAAATCATATTCCACAAGCACTTATCATGATGTTTTGCTTATCATGTTTGTTTTTGTTGTTATTAGTATCTCTGCATCTGAGATAAATGTGTAGAGAATTTCATCAAAAGCTTAATGCACTACAGTCATGTTTTCCTCTAAGGTACAGATCATTATGGAACCAGAATTCTCAGATATTATCTATCAGCTCTATTGTTATTCAGTTGTAAGAGACATAGTAAAGTGTAACAATTTCAAGAGACTGTAGAAGCAGTAGCATTAAATATTAAACATTTAAATGAGGAAGCACTGATTAATTCATAATATTCTGAGCAGATCATGAATGTTTAATACCTGTATCTTACCTTGACTGGATATTATTTAACTGGAACCATGGTCACCATAGGACTACCTAAGTTACTATCTTTATTTGCAGGCCCAGTTTATAAAATGATTCATTTTATTTTAGGTAAATATTATTTGGAACTCCTCACCATTTTTGGTTTACTGTTCATAAGCTAGAGCAGAATGAAAAATTAAAGGTTAGCAATGCATGTTAACAATTTAAACCATAAGTATCTTTAAAAGTAATAGTTGAGGCTAACTTTGCATACTCTTAATAGGGTGGAAGTATCTTAGTGATAACTTTACCTTCATTTTAATTTTTAGGTGCTCTTTTATTCATTTAGTAGATTTTTTTCAGCATCTACTGTGTTCTCAGCACAGGGGTAACAGTCAACAATGAATAAGACACTGTCATGACTTCATGAAGCTTATGGTCTATTGATGGATTTAGGGACTGAACAAAGAATCACTCAAATAACTATTTAATTGCAGTACTGTAAGTGCTAAGCAGGAGGAGTGACTTGTAGAAATATTTAATGGAGCTTGCAACCTGGGGCAGGGAGGTGGGGGGTGGTTAGGAAAGCTTCCTAGAGGACAAGCAGTTATGCTATGACTTGCAGGCAGAGTAACCTTTGACCAGGGGAGGGGCTGGCGGGGTGAGCATTCTGGACAGGAGGACTACAATGAAGGCTTGAGGCCCGTGAGTCTTTGGGAGGAGGGTACACTGAACAGGTTTGAAGTCCAAAGTAATATTAGAGATGAGAATTGTTTTTCTGCCCTAAGAAGGGAAGAAGTGTGGCAACACACAGGGAAGGATGAATGGTTCATGCTGCAGAGGTGTCATGGGAGATTAACTGTTGGAACGTGTCTGAGAAGCCTACAGAATCAGTCGTGTGATTTCAGTTTGTAATGATGGATTGTGAGTCTTCATGATCATACTGATCCTAGATAAAGGAATACCACTACAAGATTTCTTTGGCAGGATTGGAGGATGGGGTAGAACTTTCTCACATCAGTCATTTTGTCCTGCTGTGCTTATCCCTGGTCAGTCTTCTGAGAGCATCCCCCGACCCTGGGAGCTCCGAGTATTTGACAGTGCAGTTCAGGGACTCTTTGTTATTTGCAGCTTGTCTTTTTTTCCTGTGAGTGTGATTAGCTGTTGCCATACTTCTTGTAATTCTGTTTTGGGGTAAACTGGAGGTACTGCCAGATGGAGCTACAAGGGGATCCATAGGTTTTTAAAAAAAACATCTGGGGGATAGGAATTTTGACTTCTCAGGAAATATGCATATGGAGGACTCTCCTTCCAATGGCTTTAGTATAGAAGTTACAGGGTCCTCTTATCCCAAACTGAAACAAGCACAGGGCCATTTCCAACACCCAAACTTTAGCCAGTGTTGGGCTCTTCTGTTTTTTTTTTTTGCTCATGCTGGAGTCTGCAAACTGCAAGGGTGAGGGTCTGAAGGTCTCCACCTGTGGTCATCTTACCACACTGGAAGGCAACTCAGAGCATTACCTGTGAACCTGCAAATCTGTACTGACAAGCTTTTTGCCAGTCAGGGACTCATGTTCAAGAGACAAAGGCTCTGGCTGCCTATATCCTCACTTGCAAGGTGAGCCCTAATGTGCCCTCCTCCTTCTCAGACGGATTCGTTTCACCACTAGTGCGAATTCGCAGGGCTCCTTGATGGTCGTGATATAATCCAAATAGTGTATCAATTCCTGGCTTTTATTGCTCTTATTTGAACTGGGCTTGACTGTTTCTGGGCCTCCAAGCCTTGTTCTGCCACCGTTTGGCAGATGACCAACTGCCGTGTTTACCCCTGGGAGAACATGGTGTCAGTACTTAGTCTGTGTTCAGTGGAGTTATAAATCTGGCCTAAGAACCCCAATCACTGTTTACCCAGTAGCCACCACAGTATTCTCAGCAGAAAATCAGAGTTATTATTAAGGTTTATTAATTAATTTAATAATAAGAATTTCTACCACTGTTACCACTAAAAGTACAGGGTCACTGATCTGACCCGCCACAGTTTTATCTCCAGCATCCTGCAGTTCTCAAGCTTCTGGAGACAGTTAGTCCATCCTAAGAGTCCCAATGCCTGTTTGATCTCAAGCCCCACAGCAGCCGTCCAATCTCCTGGCTATTGTGGCATTGAAGCCTTAAATCAGTCCTTCCAGGTCAACATTATCTTGCCATCCAGAAAGAATTCTAAATTTAAAGAAAACAGTTGTCTATACAAATGATGGAGAAACTAGTAATTTCCAATTTATCACTTTTGGAAGGAATTTTTAAGACCCCTCAGTTTTGTGAACTCACACAACACTTAGTTATCTGGCTGGTATAGTTAGTTTTCAGGAGTGTATCATCCCAGAATTTGCACATCTAACTTGAACGTAGCCTCAAGAAGCCACTAAGCATCACGGCTTCCCTTTCATTAAATCTCAGGCACAAAGTTTTTCATGGTTATTCTAACAGAATGATGGTCAGGATGGAAATGTGTTTCTGGATCATGGCAGCTTTCACAATTTTAATCCAGGTTGTGCCCACTGCCGCATCTTCTCTCCATCTTGGTACCACCCCTCTCACATCCATCATGACCAAGGTTAAAACCTGCCTTTTCTCTATCAAGAGTGAAGCCTTTCTCTTTTCAAAAGGGAAAATTAGGGTTGTAATGATATGATTATTTTATCTCATCACATATTTACTGTATTCAATTTTGGAGAAAGTCAATATCATAAATAAATTATATTAAATGTGTAGTTATTACTAGCAAGTCTGTACAGTGACACCAAAAACTGTAAACCTGTTTCTTTTGAGTTTTGATTCTTAGGACAACTGCAGTTGCCATTTCTACTAAGAAACAAATCAGAGGTTCTCCAACTATAGCACTTTAAATAAGAGTTATTTGGAATACCTATTAAATGTGTAGATTCCCCAGGTCTTCCTCCCTGCTGCTCCCAGTTAGGGCTTAGAAATTCTGTTTTCCTAGATCTTTGGTAAGTGTTGAAAATAGGCATTACTACCAAGTCCCATAGGTGATTCCTATATAGTTTGTATTCTGTAGGCCACACTTCAAGTATCACTGGATTAAGAATTGTGTCACTTAATAAGTATTCTAGATAGAAATATAGTTTTGCTTTTAAGAATAGATGTAAAAAATTAAGTCAAATTTTATTTTAAACCTTAACTGTGATATTTAAGCCAAATATTCAATATGCATACATACATATTTTATGTATTCATTATATATATATGTATATATATATTCTTTTTTAATTGTGATATTCACATATCAGCTTTACTTAAAGAGTAAATTCTCTCTCTTTGCGCCAGTGACCTAATGTTCTGTGGAACCTTGAAACAATCTGGCAGTGTCATCAGTAGACTCAAAACTTTAGTTGTAACTTTTTACCTTTAAGAATCTTACAAGCTCTTTGATTATCGGACAAGTAGTGGGCAAATGTCCTTTGGTTAAATGTTATAATTTTATATATATGTCTGGAATAAAATGTTGACAATAGTGATTTCAAGATGATGGCATTTCAGATTTTTTTTTAACATTTTAAAATTTTTTCAAAAATTTAGAGTGATTAGGCATTATATTTATAACTAGAAAAATGTAATTTAGTTTTAATAACTGAAAAATAATTTTCATCTGGCTAGGTATGGTGGGAGATGGAGACTAAAAATAATCAATAGGATAAAATAAAAACAAAACAGAATGGCATTCCCAATAAGAGAAGAAATAAATTAGCTCTAAATGTGGGTTTTACTTGTAAGTTTGGTTAAAGGAAGGAAAAAGCCAGTCTCCTTTGAAAGCAAAGAAACAGCTTGAATTCTTCAATGCCCTTTGGACAATCTTGACAACCTGTATTTGTCTTAATAAGTTTCAGTTTGTCTAAAAATGGTTTAGCTCCCTATTTAGAGGAAAGACAAGAGGACTTGGGATTTATGGTTAGAATAACTGT
Source organism: Smutsia gigantea (assembly GCA_032199065.1). NCBI lineage: Eukaryota > Metazoa > Chordata > Mammalia > Pholidota > Manidae > Smutsia > Smutsia gigantea. The sequence goes on along the minus strand of JAVSCE010002356.1, from coordinate 121,969 downwards.
AGTGGACGTTTCAGTATGTCTTTCTCCTTTTTGCTCTGTGAAAACCGTCCCAAGGTGACAGTTATGGAAGTCTGATCTCTTCTGAGGGGATAGCACTGACCTGATGATATGGGGGCAGGAAGGTAAGGGGAGGTGACCAAGGGAATAATGTCATCCAGGGAGGAAGATTTGGGCCTTGAATATTCACTGAGTAGAAGCTAACCTCAGTTCATCCTTGACCTTTGGGAAAAGAGGTTATTATTAATTTAGCAATGAAGTTTCCAGGCTAGGATTGGATCCAAAGTGTCTATCAAAGGGTAGATAATAGGTAAAAACTTAACAAAGGAAGGAAATGTTGCTCACAGTTGATAACCTGTAAGATTTCTTCATTAGCAAAATCAACTGTGGAAATTTTTGGTTTTGAGTATCTCTTCTCTAAATCCATTATCTAGTCTATCACCCAGCCACCTCCAAATTAAGTGACTTCACTGAATCTGGAGACAAATTAAAATGATTTGATTATCCTTAGGTGTAAGATTTGCCTATCTATCAGATCCCCTGCTAACTCAAGAACTTTATGGGGTGCTATAAGGAATAAGAGGCTGGGGGGTTCACATCAGGAGATGAGTGTGGAAATGATAGCAGCTGCTGCTAAGCAGTATGATGTGAGTAGTACAGTATCCTCTCCAAATCTGTGTTTTCTGTGATTGCTTTCAATAACCTCATTCTCAGTAAGAATTTAAGCCCAGTTCAATGGTAGTTTTAAAGGTTTCATAGTCATTCTAACAGTTTTGAACATACAACATGTATCAGACAGTATTCTAAAAAAAATTTGTTAATTATTTAGTTCCTGTAGCTCCTTTTTGCTTTCTAGGTAGGCTTTCCTCCAAACACAGGAAATTACCAAGCAAATACTGGAGAGATTAAAAATTTTTTTTGTATTTCCTTCCTTTTTTTAAACCTGGTATTTGTATAAGACATAATAAGTCAAACCTTAACAAATATTTTGATGCATATGCAAACAGAAAAATAACAACATAAATATATAGCTTATTGAGTTTTCGCAAACTGAACACACCTTTCTCACTTTCATCCGATCAAAGCAGAGCCTTATAAATATACTTTTAAACAGAATTGGATCCTACTGTTAACCTAGAATTTGGCATCCTGCTTTTTCCACTTAACATTTTATTGCCAAATATTTCCCATGTTACTACCTATTCCTCAAAAAGAAAAGCTTTTAATGGTTGCATGATAGATTTTCAAGTGGTTGTATAATAATTTGTGTAACTATTTTTTGAATATTTGACATTTAGGCAGTTTCAGTTTTTCACTATTATAAATAGCATTGTAGATTACAGTATTGAATATAAATCTCTGGCTGCATCTTTGATTATTTTCTTAAGATACATTTTTAGAACTGTAATTACTTGATCAAAAAACATGAATATTTTAAAGTTCTTGATACATATTAACAAATACCCAATAGAATGGTTATACCAATCTACCAGTGTTCATGAGTACCCATATTCCAGTACTGGGCATTTTCTTTGTGCTTGCGTGTGTGTGTGTGTGTGTGTGTGTGTGTCTGTCTGTCTGTCTGTCTTTGCCTTCTTGATAGGCAGAAATTGATATTTGACCACTTTTTTATTAGATTAATATGTTTTCATATATTGAACATGTTACTTTATTATTATATTTCTTTTATATAGAAATTAAAATATAACTATAACATTACCCACTTATTTTTTTAAATTTCTTTGGGAGATAAAAGCTTATAAAACTTGAGAATGGTCTTTGTCATCTCATAAAAATTTAAGAAAGTGATGAAATAAGTTTTTCCTTCATGATCACTTTTTCAAAGCATCCATACAACTGTTTTAGAGAAAAACCTGTGTCCATTCCTGAAATTTAAGGAGAATTATAAATAAAAATTTAGAATTAAAATGATATATATCAAAGGCTTTCTAGTTGGCTGTTCAGTACATGGAAAAGTTGATATTAAAAGAGGTTGTTTTTCAGGCTTTAAAGATACATTTTATTTTTCATTACCATATCTGGGAGACATAAAATATAGGAAATCTTAATAATTTCAGGAACTGGTGTTTCTAAGTAGCTCTTGCATGAAGGCAGTGGAATTTTAATAAAATAAGAAAGAATTAATTCACAAAAGTGAGAATCAGTGGGGATAAAGTCTGTTTCTTGTTGCCAAATGTGTCTCCATTTTGCCTCTGGTTCTATACTAAGCCTGGTTACTGAGCAGAGGCTGCCAAGACTGGCAGATTGTGTTTTCTGTAATATGGACAGATAACCTGCAGTTCTGGGCCTATTAGGATGAGGCCATGTTAACATGTGTGTCTTAATCCCTGGGTTAGAATTCTAATCTGCAGATGTTGTAAGCATTAAGCCATTCTTTCCTCTTTTGGAAATAAATTTGCCAGGATATTCTCTGAGTATCTGGATATTAACTTTAAGCTTTACCTGTTGTTAATTCTTTGTACTACATTTTGATGTCAATCAAATCCAGTTTTCCCCTATCATTTCATAAGTAACTATTTCATATAGAATAAGGGATTAGATGATTTTTACAGCCAAAAGAGACCTTAGAGATCATATAGTCTTGGATTCTCAAACCCAAATTCCTTCCAGGGCCAGTAGTATCTATGTGAGGTTATCAGAGGTCAGACAGTGGGAGGTAATATTGATTATGCAAACTGGAGAAAATAGACCCCACCTAAAGGCACCAAGTTCAAAAGGTTACTCAAACACTGTGGTATCCTAACAAAACATATCCACAGCCACATTTGGCTTGCAGATATCCAATTTGCCATCTTTCTAATCTTATTTTTAAATAAATTTATCTTTCTTAGTAAAGTTAGTATCAGTAGGGACAGAAGAGCAGGTTTTCTGACTTACAATTAATTGATTAAGTATCTATTCAGTGCCCACTTTCACCAGACATTTTCACTTATTTAATTATACACATGTCATCTACGGATTTGAGGCTGAAGACTATAAATACAGACCCTAACCTACCCATAAAGAGGATAAAATGAAGGATAAAACAATGTTGAAAAACAGGGAAAAAAGGAATAACTTATAAAAATTGTCTTAAAATTTTTTAGAAAAAGCCTGATGGAACATGGTAGCTAAATTAAAAAAAAAAAAAAAAAGGAAAACAAATGGAATATAGGATTGTCCAGAAATATCCTATGCTGACTTTTGATGACTGTCATTGATGGACAGTTCAAAGCAAGAATATAATTGTAAATTTAATGACCATGTGAAAGTTCTTAGGCTTATTTTGTAGAAAAAATAGAATCTTACCACGCAAAGGTGAGTGAGTGTGTGTGTGTGTGTGTGTGTAAGAATATTCCCAGTAAAGGCAACAGCAGGTACCCGTATTCTGTGAAAGGGGGAAGGGAAGGGAAGTGTAGTTAGAACACATAGGGAGGGGATATATTGTTCAAGATGAGGCTGAACATTAACCAAGGATTTGTAGGCCATCGTTTATGGTTTTGTCCTATTTCCAAAGAATAAAGAGAAGCTAATGAGAAGTTTAAAAGTCAGGGGTAAGAGTTGGGGAGGATGATCCTGTGATCAGATCTACCTTTTGAAAAGACCACTCTAGCTGCTGTATGAAGAGGTGAGGTAGAGTGGATGCTGAAAGATCTGTTATAAGCTGTTGAACCACTGCATGTGAGATAATAGAAGCTTCGAATAAGGAGGTAATAGAGGAAATGAGCAGACTTGAGAGACAGAAGACTTCAGATACATTTAATGTATAAATTTGGCAGTATTGGAAATGGTTGTGTGGGGAGTGGTGAGAGAGATTAAAAATTATTTTGATCTTTGGATTTTGCACTTGGTTGGGTGGCCATACCATTCAGAGAAGTGCAGAACACTGAGAAAGGATCAAATTGGAGATGGGGGAATGGAGAGTGTTTTTATGTTCTATAACATGGGGGCACAGTGTCATTCATTGATGTCCCTCAGCTTCAGAGCAGTGCCTGGCACATAGTTGGCACTCACCAAATGTTTGTTACATAAATGAGTTATGCATTCAGTTTTGGACAGGTTGAGTTTGAATGTCTTTGAGACACACAAATAGCAATGTCAAGTAGTTATCTGGATTTATGGAGATCTAAGCTGCAGTTTAGAGGAGGGTGATTTGGGATTATTGATATGTAGGTGATTGAAGATGCTGAGATTGTCCTGGCACAGGAAATAGTATAAGAAGCGGAGAAGGCCTGGGACAATGCCTTAATGTATTCTTTGGAGGTAGGGGAGGGGTTGGCCAAAAATGGATGAGAAGGCATTTCCAGTTATGTAAGAGAGAAAAAGTGAGGCCCATGAGACTAAGAGAAAAAAGAGTAGAATAGCACAGAGAAGTCAAGTAAGATGGAGACTAAAAAAGTACCGTTGGGTTTAGCAACCTGGAAGTCATTAGTGACCTTAGTGGGGGCTGCTCTAGTGGAATGTTTGAGGTGAAGCTAGATTAGAATTGATCCAAAAGTAAATAGGAAGTGAAGAAATGGAGGCAGTAGTTTGGGGGTAAAATATGGAGATATTGGATCACTTATAAGATATGATTATAGACCAACTAAAACCCCAGGAATTAGGGAAACCAGAATGTACTTTAATATAAATACTTAAGCAGAGAAATTTCATTCACTTATAACCAACTATTTACTGAGTGTTCTTTTGTTTGAGGTCCTAGGCTGGAGAAATAAACATGTCATGCTGATGCTGGCTTTTTCTTCTTGTGTAGCCACTGTGATTGGAGATGTGTATACCTTGCATTTCAGCCGCTAGTTGTTATATGTTAAAGGCTTAGGTAAGTGTATTAGTTAAAATATGGTTCTGTATAGGATCCCTCCCAGTGTAGTTGCTTCTTCAAAGATTGTGATTCTGTCTAGGAGGAAGTGAGATGAACATTCTTATTGCCATCCTGAAATCCCTTTGTGTCTCTAGATTAATGGGAGTCCCAAGTTAGTGCTGCTACCAATCATTCTGACCCCAGGTCAGTGAAAAAGTGCTGTCACCACTGCCTGGTAGAATAACAGGGGCAGACATGTGCTATGGGGCAGCATGGTTGCCTAGCAACAGGAGGAGATGCTGATGTCTGTCAACATATGGGCACAATATATTCTGATGCCAGGTGCTTAATGGGCACAGTGATAACGTGGACCCCCCACATCACCTTTGGAACTTGTGGTTCTGAGGCTGGGAAGCAGGACTGTCTTTAAAAGCTGGATTTGGAAGAGAAGGAGGAATACAGGATATGATCATCTGGCTACATAGATAAGTATTGAAAAGCAGGATTTGGGTTTCTGCCTATGGCTTAAGCTACGAGAATGATGGGTTCCTGGCAAAGGATAAAATATATCTCATGAAGACAAGAAATAATGTGTCTAGCAGGCATGTGATTTTCACTGAATATGAGAAAGTGGGAAATGCCTACATAAATCTGAAAGAAAAAAAAAGAGATTTTATGGGGGACACCAGGTGTGAAGTAGAAAGAACCACAGTGGAAAAGATACATAGGGTGAATATGAAATATAAGACCGTAATGTATTTCCTAACTGTTACTGAGATCTGGACCTGTCCTGCAAGATGAGTTCCTTTGTGGCTGCCAACTGTTCTGAAAGGGTTTGGGACAAATTTCACAATGTTATGGTATGGGTAATAAGGAGTCGTTATTGGGAAAACTTAAAAGACAAGCAGCTGCAAATGGAAGATTTGTGCTGTCTCTCATCATCCCAAGTAGAGATGGGTGGGGACCAGGGTGCCCTTAGTGCAGGTATGTGTTTCAGTGGAGGGCCCTTCCCTTCCCTTGGCTCTCCCTTTTCATGGAGTAAGTGAAAAAAAAAAAGGCAGTGTTATCGGTGGTGTAATAGTCAGTCTGCTTGGGGCCAAGTACTTGGAAACCAGAGTTGTCTGGAAAGCCACCTGCCCAGTCTCTGGAAACCTTAGGTCCCATGGAATATTGCAGCCCACAGTGGGAAAGGAAGCCCCCCATTCTATGGGAAGCTGAGCTTGGGTGCACCTCACCTGCTGACAGAAGGAGGACCTATCTGCAACTAGCTAATAGGACACCTGGACTTGTAGACAATTCTGCTCATTGCCTTATAGACAGAATAAAATGTGTGGTTGGAATGTAGCATAGAAAGGCTGTAGGTTGTTCAACAGTTACATCAGTGCCCTCCCATATCCAGTCAGCTCACAAGTGTTAAATTTTCAGGAATTTTTCAAGCCAGTTGTTAAACACAGTGATTATTAAAAATCACATTGTGTAAAATTACCAGAAAACAAATTATATTAAAAATAAAGGCAACACATACTCAAAACTCATCACTTCCTAATTGTTATACTACATCTTACTGTTTATCTATGGTATCTCTATGGGTAAAACACCCTGTGGCAGATTAATGGTACATGTGGTGCTTTTCTTCCCAGCTCAGTGTTCAGTGAGGTAGCAGCTGCTACCCTTTAACCAACCACGGTGGGAGTTTGGAGTATTTATAAAATACCAGGGCCCTTTTCCCAGAGAGTCAGCTGTTACACATTGAGCAGCACACCACGCCTGTATCCTTGACCCTTGCCATTTCACTGTGCTGCAGCATGGTTCCAAATGCTGTTGCCACATCTCTGAGCCAGAAGACTTCTTCTGGAAGGTCACTGTGCTCCTGCCTGGGTACATCCCCCACCAGTGAATGATGGGAACAAGTGCATAAAGACCCCTGCTCTCTTCACTCTCCAGGGGGATAATGTTGAAGCAGGTGTTTTACCCTATTTTCCGAAGTTTTTCCACATTGGGATTAAGTTTCAGTTGCTCACTATGTTGGCTTATTTCATATTGTGCTTTCTCTGGATGGCCCTCCCTTCCCTATGTGCCCTTCTCTGCTGGTGCTCTCTCCCCCTTGCCTCAGGGTCCCCTTCTGACAGTTGTGGAAAAGGCAGGAGAGCAGTGCTGTATGAAAGGTGGGAGCATGTTGGAGAACTTTTGGGCAGGATCAAGGAAAAGGCAGAAGAATGATATCCTGTGGAGTCAACAGTAAGCAGCTAGCCCCATGACGTACATGGACGGTGCGTCCTCATAGCTGGCAACAAAGCAAGATAGAGTAGCCATGAGGGACTTCACCTGTGCAGCTTCAAATAATTCAAATTCTTCTGAAAGCAGAGCATATCCACTTAAAAAGCAATTCCTATCAATCTATTAAGTACTGTGCTTAGTGGTATGGGGATGTGGTAACTAAGACATTGCCACTGATTCCAAGAAGCTTATAACCTACCAAGGGATATCAGACACAAATATTTCGGGGCAGAAGGTGGTAAGCTTCATATAGGTGAGAGTACTACCTTTCAGAGGGAAAATGAAGTCCCAAATGGACAAGGAGTATGGTATTGTGATTTCTAATATATACTTGGTCTTTGTCCCAATTTTGGCACAGAGCTCCTAAAACCATTCAAATTTCCTAAGTAATGAGAGTGATAAAGGTGTCTTTCAAGCCCCTCTTTGGGTTTGATCAATTTGCCAGACTAGCACACACAACTCAGAGAAATATTTTACTTATTAGATTACTGGTTGAGTTCAATCACCAAAGGCCAATGACTTAATCAATCATGCTTCTGTATGAAGCCCCCACAAAAATCCAAAAGGACGGGGTTTGGAGACCTTCCAGGTTGGTGACACATGGGGATTCAGGGAGAGTGGTACTCAGAGAGCATGGAAGCTCCCCACCGCTCCCCACTTAACCTCACCACATGCATCTCATTCATGTGGAACTTGATATGTATCCTTTAATATCCTTGTTGGGGGAGGGAGAGGAGTTCCCACACCACCAAGCAGTTCTCCAGCACCATCCAACTGGGTGTCCTACAATTCAACTCAATTCTGACACCATCTTCCTGGAGACAGTCCTACAAGCCTGCCCCTACTTGGTACGCCAGTTACAAGTCCAGGTTGTCATGTGTGCTTCTGATCAACTTGGATTTCAAAAGACATTGAAAAAAAGGCAGAAAGGGAGACACACACAATTAATAGCATAAACTGAAGAACTGAAGCTTGGGGAAGGTGATGTGTGCTAGGAAGCCATTGATGGTGTATGGTTTGGACTGTGTCCCTCCAAATGAGTGTGTTGAAGCTCCAACTCCCAGCACCTCAGAATGAGACTGTATTTGGAGATAAGGCCTTCAAAGAGGTAATAAACTTAAAATGAAATCTTTTGGGTGGGTTCTAATCCAATATGACTGATGTCATTATAAGAAGAGGAAATTTGGACACACATGTGGGCACAGAGGACACAGTGAGGAGGTGGCCATCTGCAAGCCAAGGAGAGGGGCCTCAGGACAAACTTTAGACTCCCACCCTCCAGAACTGTGAGGAAATAAACTTCTGTTGTTTAACCCACCCAGTCTGTGGAACTTTGTATGGCAGCCCTAGCAAACCAATAACCTTGGCATGAAGTTAAGCAATGAATGTGGCCTTTGGCTTGGGGCAGATGAAAATGTGACCAGAGGCTCAAAGGAACCTAACCCTGCCCGTAGGAGTAGTAGTTGAGTATTCACTAATTCAGTGCGTGTAGTGGCTTTATAGAACATAACCACAGGAATCACTGGTGTGATGTTGGAGGATGGTGGGAAAGCCTAGTCATCCAAATTCTGTTTATACCTTCACCAACAAGGTTACTCCAAATTAAAAATGTAGAGCACAAGCACCTTTGGAGAAGAGTTGAAGCTCAAGGTAGATAAGGAAGTAATGAGATTACCTAGACTCCAGAAGTGAGCTCAGTCCTCCGGCCGTGATACCAAAGAGTATGCACTTGCAGTTTCTGAGCCACTCTTTCTCCATTTCATGGACAGCAGCAGTGTTATGACTACTCCTGATAATAAAGATTCCAGCAGCCACAGGCCTTATAACTGCATGTTGCTTCATTCATAAATTCTAGAAATTCTAATGACCTACCAGCAATCAGAAAAGAGAGGGGAGCACCATAGCATCCAGAAAGGGTTCCAGTCTTCTTGATATGCTAACCTCACCACCTCCCCTCCACTTTTTATTTTCTTTAGTGTTGAGTTCATAACCTATGTAACATTGGGTAAATGTTCTTGAATGACAAATTCAGGAAATAGCTTCTCTTCTTTATTCAGTGTCAGCACATACAGTAGTCTCTGCCAAAATGTTACCACAGGCTTTGTCACTGCTCTTTAGTGCTCAACTCAAAACCATTCCAACCTTGGCTGCTCATCCTCATTCTGGATTTGTTTCTGTCCTCATCAGAGAGAATTTGCTGGCACACAAAAGATCTAAGAACAGGTGTCCCATTATATCCTCATCTTGTTAAACATCATTTGTACTAGGAGGAAACTGCAGAATAATAAAAGGCAAAATGGCTTTTTACTATAGTGGAATTCTTAATGTAGTTTCAATTCAACTCAATTATAATTTTTAGTTCCATGGATAGCCTTCATTGGAAATTCTATTTCCCATGAGGTATCAATCTGGAGAATTTCATATCACTGTAATTGGTCTATCCCAAGGCCACATACACAAAATTTACCTGGGATGAACACTTGTTAAACATGCTAATTCCTGGGCTTTATTCCAATCCTACAGAAACAGAATCTCTGGGGAAGTCAGGTTGTGGGAGTGGGAGACCTAGGCATCTGAATCATTGAATCTCAGTTTTAGCAATTTTGGATTTTATGAGTTGATTTTAAAATGTGGAATATGGGATCTTCTGAAAAAGGGACAATAACAATTATTCAAATGTTATTTTTGTAAACATACATAGATGCTTCACATTATATCACCAGTATCAAGTAGTAGCACTTTATAAACATGTTTAATGAATGAATGACTTGAGCAAGATAAACACACACACACCCTCCACACACACACACATACATCACACACACACAGAAACACATACACACAAACATTTGGTCTTACCATAAAGTAATTGAGCATTTTATATTTGTCCTATAAAGTTTGTTATAGAGTGTTATAGTTTAATCATATGTATACCATATGTGAAATTCACTCAGTATGCATTTAATGAATTCTTTGGTTTTAGCCCAGTTGTTTATAATTAGTTAAGTGTACTGAAATGAACATAACAGAAAAGTCAAATGAGAATACTATAGAAAACCCCTTTTTAAAACAATTGTAATGTTTATATACCTATATTCAGTTTATGCCTAGAAGTCCTATCAATTATTAATTACTATATTTATTTAATCAGTTTAAAAACATGAAAGAGGTATTATATATCTCTGTCACATAACATGGAGAGAGATAAATGCTATGCACATGAGTACCAGCAATGTCACCCTTGGCATGTACTTGAACCAGTAACAGTGTTGTTGCAAATATGAAAATATTTTGAAAAATTTTTATGGTATAACAGCAAACCAAGCAAAACTACAAAGAAAAGCATATATTAATGTTTTGAACAACTTGGGACACTATTAGGAGTCACCAGTGATTTGTTACAAGAGTTCTAATTTTCTTTAGTTACCCTTAGTGATGAAACCACATTTTGGAGGAATTAGGGGACACTTGGTGTTAAAAATAAAAAAATCCAAGAAAGTGTAATAAAAACAACATAAACATAGGCCTTTTTGATTGTGTAAAGACTTTAAACACCTGATTATATTGGAAAAAATTACATATGTATTTTCTTCTTTAGGCATCTGTGCCTTTTAGTGTAACACATTTACCAATATATGTGCTTAGGAGAATTATTAGGCTTATTCTTCTCAGCCTAGAAAAGATTAATTAACATCATGTGTCAAAGAAAAGAAAATCCTTAGAACTTTGTTAAAAAGGCTGGGGGTAATGAATCTCTCAAAATGCTTTCTTTTAAGGCTAATCTTTGCTTAAATTTTAAAAAGGTATGATGAGTTATAGGCAAAGTAGTCTTTCCTTTAAAAAGGAAAGAACAAAAGGATAAAAATTGCTGAAAACCTGAACACCACATTCCTATTCACATCACTTTAATAATTTATCGAGTGCAGGGCCAACAGTATGAAAATTTCATGTTATGAGTATCATCCAGCCTCATATAAATGTAACATGAAAAATAAGGTGAGAGATAAGTCACAAATACCAGTAACTCTTGGCTACAGCCTTCTAAATTATAATGAAATGTCATTTATAAAGAAAAAAAATATTTTTGGTTCTAGAAACAATCATTGTAGAAATTAAAAAAAAATCAGAATTACATTATGAAAGCCAAAAGTTAAAAAAAAATCATTATTCCTTTCACTGCACTTGGGACTAGAAACAGGCTACTGTAAACTTATACTGCTTTATTTTCAAGATCACTATTTAATGGATTTGTCTTTAGCATAGAATGAACAATCTTGAGGTCCCAAAAATATTGTCTTAACTCAGGTGCTTATTCTGGCATGGGTCTCCAGGTCTTGGAAAAGGATTTTACCTGAATAAGATATGTGGGATTTTTGCCTCAAAGGTTAGTGGTTCAGAAGTACTGAGTGTGCGTGTGTTGAAGGAGGAGGAAGACACACACACACACACACACACACACACACACACACACACACACACACACACTTAGGGAATAAAAAAGAAAGGTGATGTGGAGGGAAGGAGAAACAGGAGGATTTACTTTACATTCACCAAACACTGTCATTTAAACTTACTTCCAAAGGACTTAATTTTAAAATAATAAATTCATAAATACATTTGACTACACCCATTTTATCACCTAAAAAGAATTTAAAGGAGGAGAAAAAATCTCGGTGTTTCTCCTTTTATTACTGGTGGTGTTGGAAGTTAAGATGTAAAGACTACGGGTGGTTCATCTGAATCTCTGAATCTGTAATAAGTATCATAGTAGGTTTCCACAGAGGTGCTGGATCCCTCTTCCAGCCAGCAGAGAGCATTTTTACAGACTCGAGAAAATGTTTTAATACATCATACAATTTTGCAGAGGTCTTCTGTACCTATCACATTCCCAGATCTTTCCTTTTAGGTGGAGGAGACAAAGGTAGGAGGATGTTTGCTGGGTCATCCCCCCCCTGCTTTCAGAGGTGGGCTGATCAAGGACTCCTTGACCTTATTATTTAGATCTTCAGTTTAGTCCTCCATCACATTACATTTAGTCCTCCCTGGAGGCCATTCTTCCTGCCTGCTTGTCCCCCAAGGAACAGCACAATTCCATATAACATGAAAAAGAGTAATAATAGCAATAATAAAGGGCTGTGATAATGACTGGTTAAATGCTTTCTGCAGAGCTGCTGCTGGGCATACTCCCAGGAGACTGCACCCATGTGCCTGGGGCTTGGGAGTACCTCTCCACCACTGCCTTCCAGGAGAAGGTCAAGCCCCTACCACCCCTCTCAGGACTTCCAGGAGATGGAGACCGCTGTGTGTTGTGTGGTGCATCCCACTTGAGGAGCACAGCTTCCATTATTTAGAGCCACATTTTACATGCCACTTAAGACACGCGATGAACCCACCCCCATTTGTTTCAGCTTTCTCATGGGTAAATGGGTGTAATAATAGGACTTACTTCATAGGGATATTGAAAGGGTTAAATAAGTTAATTCCTACAAAGGACTTAAAATAGCACCTGGCATATAGTGCTCAAATATGTTTAGTTACTATTATCACTATTGTAGAGGTATCTATTAAATCTGAGGGTAAAGAGCTCTTACAGAGGATCTCAGTCAGCCACATAATAAAGACTTAGGGAAGCAGGAAGGGGGGTGCTTCTGTAGAGGTGATGGAGGCTATGCTGGTGGGCAGCCATGTCCTTCCTCATCACTCCTCTTCAGAGTGGGTTGTAAAATAAATAGATAAAGCATGGATGATCTCTCTACACCCTTCACAAGAGGCTGGCTGGAGTCCATTTGTTCCTGGTCTGATTTTTAAAGATCTTTGTTCAGTTCACTACTGTGGATTCATGTCCTCCCTCAATCAAATCGACCTCCAGTCATTTCTTTTACGTATTTACTGGGATATATTTTTCCTTGATTGTTGTTGGTTTGGAGGTGTTGTTATTGAAATGCCTGGCTTAATATTTAAAAACCACATAAAGCCATGTCATAAGGAATTAATATATGCAATGAGTAGTAGTTCAGGGATCATGTTCTTACAAAGGTTTGAAAGTAAATTATAATGTGTTTTTAGATAGTCTTTATTTGGTACCCAGAGCTAGTGGCACCTTAAAGAATCAGTAGCTCAACACACCATGTTGATGAAATTTTGCAGCAAATAAACTTGGTTTGTTTCATTTTCAGAGTAATATGTTTGTTCCTCAGGCTGTTTAATCTGTTCTGTATTCAAAAGGCAAATGAGTTTTTGTGCATAAGGCAAAATGCAGCAACTTAAAAAAATTATTGGCAATATTCTGCTTGTGTTTTTCATTTTCAAAGTATACAAAAATAAGAAATGGAAACTGCATCAGTGCATCATTACTAATACGTGATTTCAACATTTTTGCAATTTGCTGTTTCTGATGTTTGTCATCATGTAAAAGACGGAAACAGCATTTCATGTATTATATAGTAGTTTCTTTTCTACACATATTAAAAGTCTTTTGTATAAAGTAGTAATGGAATATGCTTGAAATGATCAAAATTTAATGGACCATAGAGCATTTATAGGCCAGCTTTAAGATGAAATGCAAATAGCATTAAATGTCTAAATTTATTTTCTTACAGACTTTCATCTTATAGTGATTTTCTGCAAGAATGGTACTAGGGTTTTGTTGAGAACTGTTAATAGAAGCTATAATAGATAACAACTGATTCTGTAATTAGTCATTTCAAGACAGAGGTACTCTATGAGCCACTGATAAAAATTGAATTGTGTCGCTACATCATGTTTTCATTCTGCTGTCACAAGCCAGCAATCCATATTCATGGACTCCTGGTGCTAAGCTCATTGCCAATTTAACACAGACGTGGAAGAGATAGGTAAAACCTTCTCAGCCTTTTGATCCCCCCCCCCTTTTTTTTGCCTTAAAACCCTTTATTGTCTTTTTAAAATCTACCTTTAGAGCAAATCCTATGCAAATGACCATGAATATTTCTTCATATATTCAAGCCACTAATGTTTAAAGTATTACATGCATTTAGAAATATTATTCAAAGATATTTCACATTGAATAAATCTGGAATGTTCTTAGTTCAAATATTTAAAAAGAGCTTTAACTATCATTCATAAAAAGCATCTTTTCTTAGTTAGTAGGTGGTGGTTGATAGCTGTCCACTCTCTGCAGAAGTGTATCTGAATACCCAGGGGAATAGTGCCTTACTATTTCCTCTGGGTAACAGTTGTTAATACTGTTGATGTATTGTTGATGGAGAGATCCAGGTTCAGCTTTTATCTCTTGAATCTTTTTAAGTCCACCACTTGTCACAGAAAGTTGCTGAGCTTTGCTATCATGTGGCAGCACCTTACTAAACTGTCCAACCACATGCTTCAGAATATTGGGAGGAGCATCATACAGAAATGGCTCAAGGGCTGGTAAGTAGGTGCATTTTTGTAAGATATTCTTTATGGCTTTTTTACTTTTTATTTGAAGATCTTCAGAACTCTCTGTTGACATGTACAAAGAAAGCAGAACTGGCAGAGTATTTGTGACTGTGACATGCTCTGGAGTGTGTCTGCCAATCTGTCCTAAGGCCCAAGCAGCAGCAGCCTTAATGTGATCTTCTGGTTCTTCTGCCAAGCAGACTGACAACTGGGGCACACCCTTGGAAATGATCACTGCCATTGCCAGGTTCTCAGAATGAGCTGCTACATAACCAAGCGTCATGATGCCAGGCAGTCATATTCCCCTTGCAGGACCCAATGCAGTCAATCACAGCAGCAACTCCTTCTGCGTTAACTATCAGCTGCGAAAGCTCAGGTGTATGTTTTGCAATCTCTAATTAAAGTAGAAGTATTTTTCTTCACATATTCATCTTTGTCCTTCAAACGGGTAAGTACAACTGGAAAAATCTCTGCTTCAACCGTCATTTCTGCCAGATCCGCAGAATGTTTTGCAGTCTGACTGAGAGCTGAAAGGACCTGGCGCTTCAATTTAGCATCAGGGTTCAGGATCATCTGGGCTAAGTGAGCAATAGCTCCCACATCCATTGCTGTCTGTGCTAACTCCGGAGAATGCTTTGAAACATCACTGAGCACCAAAGTAGCAGTCTTTTTCAAAGCAATTTCAGGCTCCTGGATACAGAGTACTAAAAGAGGAACAGCTCCTGCATCCACCACAGCTTGTGACAGTTCTGCATTATGTTTTGCGATATATCCAAGAGCCCAGGTTGCAGCCTCCTTGACTCCGGGGTCAAAATCTTCCAGGCATATTACCAGCGCATCCAGTGCTCCACAATCAACTATTGCCTGAGCTAACTGAGGAGAATGTTTACCAACTGCTCTTAGCACAAAGGCAGCTGCTTTCTTGTAAAAACGATTTTGTTCTACCAATGAGGAAACAAGCTGTGGGAGAATGTCACCCTTCACAACTGCTTCTGCTAGGTCATCATTATAATTAGCCAGTCTTCCAAGAGCCAAAGCAGCAGTCTGCTGAATTGATGGGACCATATCCAGAAGAAGAGGCCTCAGTGAAGACATCACACCCGCGTTCTGCAGCGTCTCGTTGTTTTGGGGTCTGGTCGCCAGCTCCGCTACCGTCTGCACAACTGAGTCCGGGCTTTCTGGTACTGCTCAAACACTTGCAGCACCTGCCTCTGGTTCATGGCGCCCACAACGCGGCGTGTCCGCGGAGGGGCGACCGCCACGACCACTTGGGCTCTGATGGAGCCGGTCCTCTCTGTGTACCCATGTCTCCTGGGCAACAGGCCGGAACCGGACGCGAGGCCTCGCCGCAAGGGCCAGGCACGGCCGCGAGCCCGCACCCCAGGACGTGACCGCCCGCCGCCGGGTGGGCACCCCCTTTTTATTTTTGATTTGAGGAAATGGCAGAGTAACTTCAGAATGAGGATGAGGGTTTAAAGTGGCTTAGTGACAAAATTATTAGAAGATTAATTTGATATGTACATAAAATACCAAAATGTGAATGTATATATTCACACACAAAGGATATATATGCAAAAGAAACACTGTTAAGGTTAAATGTAAAAGTCAACCAAAATTTTCTCAGATATTTCTGATTTTGAGCACCATAATAAAATACAGGATTCATTTTCTTTCTTTTTTTTTTTGTTTCCTTTCAGGAGAAACCTCCATTTTCCTATACCTCTGGGTCCTTTTTTTCGGTAGAAGAGATGTTAGATTTCACAATTTTAGTTACATTGACTATACTGTATTCTGTTACATTTTATTTCAGTTATTTTATGTTGTAGCAAATGTTTCTATGCAATTGAATTCAATAAAGGTTAACTGAGCTCCTCCTCAGGCCAATGGTAGAGTGTGATCAAGGATCCCACGGTTTCTGAGAGCTATGGGGTCGCTGGGCCGGGAGAGGGGGCTTTCCACAGCAGGTCGGAAAACACTTCGTGAGAAAGATGGCATGTGGGCCTGCACCTGAGAATGGGTAAATTTTTACATAAGGAACCAGGGAAAATCATTCCAGGTGAGGGCGCCCTTTAAAGAAAGGCAAGCAGACAGGGAAATAACACGCTTTAGTTTAACTGTATCAAAGGATATTTTCAGCTGAAATGTGGACATTTGGCTGGAGAGGCTGCCCACAACCTGAAGGTTTTAGAAACCACTTTGCAGACAGGATTTTAATCTGTGGATGATAGGAAACTAGAGATGTTTATTGAGCAAGGAAATGATGTGATCTGATAAGACACATTTGCTTTCTGATTATAGGTAATGATATACATGCTTCCCTAAAGTGTACGTAAGTTCAAAGTTCTACTTGCAACGCATAATATTGATATTGCTTTTTCTCCTCTATAATTAAAGTGGCTAGTTTTCTATATAACATTTTAATGCAAAAATATAAAAGATATAAAAATTGACTCTAAGGGAAAAAAAAAGTCACCTGAGGATTTTTAAAATTTATCATGAAAATTGGTTAAGCTGTGTAAAGAAGTAGCTCATGTGGCAGACTGAGTTGTTTAAGTAGGAGTTTACCTGTTTAGATAAAGTTATTGAATTATTATTTGATGATTTACACAAACCTTTGGTGTTGATATATTTTGTGTATATATACATATATATATACATGTATATATATATATATATAAAGTAGCTAAACTTGATAGGATGTCAGATAGAGTTTATAAACATTTTGCTAACAGGAAACTAGTTCTAAATATCTCTTTATGCCTTTATAGTTAACAAAACCCAAATTACATTGCTAACACAGTTCTTGAATGATAAAAGATTATATAAAATCACAATATTCATATATGTTGCTTAGCTTTTAAAGTCTGAGAGTATTGGATACTTTCTGGTGCGTGTGATTGTTTGGGCTAGTTTGCTTATCCAAAGTGTATTTATCATAAGTGTATTTGTAATAAACGTCTTTCTTTCCCTCAAAATTTTAACATGAAATTTTTCTGAAATGAAAGTTTAAAAACTAGCACAGCAAATATCTGCATACCTACCACCTAGATTCAGCAATTATTCATATTACATGAATTTCTTTTAAGGTGAATTGATACTTACTAAATATTATTTGTTGCCCTATCTTAATGTTAATTAGGGCATTTGGCTGAAAATTTTGGGAAGAGAATGAAGGTTTTTTTTTTTTTAATTAATTGGGCTAGTTAGACATTAGTTGGATACAGGTAATCTGAACAAATGTTTATCTTAAAGGTAGTTCAAATATAAAAATTTTGTGCAATTTTCACCTATTTTAATGTACCCAAATCTTTATCTTTTAACTATAATTCCTTATACAAAGGTGGTTTCATGAAATTTTTTTAAGGGAAATAAAATGATCTTAGCCTGGTACATTTTAAATTATGCAGTTTGGTACCTTAACATTCCAATTCAGAATATCAGAAACTTAACAAAAATATCTGTAGTGGGAATTAGAGCGGTGTATTTTACATTCTGCAAGTGTGTGTATATTTGTATCTTACATACACATATATACACACAATGCTATGATTCATGGATAGTTTATCTAAAAACAGTAGACAACAGATACCTCTGTCTTTATCAGCTTCATCAATGGGCCAAATAGTGTTGTAACCATGAAAGTTGTAAGTATTCCTTCTAGTTCATATACATATTAAAATAATTTTACATTCAGAAATGTGATCTTCAGATTTTTCTATCATGAGCCATATTAGTACTGTGTACGGCAAAATTTTCACTTAGTTTATTATAGATCACGTTTTCTGCTTTGAAGATTATTCCAGTTGCCTGGATGGCAGCAGCTTATGGATGTCAGTGATGAGCTAAGACTAGAGAAGCTGAAATAATGCTTGAGGGTGAGTGTCAACAGACAGTAAGAATCAGTGCACACTGTGGAAGCTTGATAGAAAGCAATCAGGAAGGCACCCAGGGTAAGATGAGGGGAGAGACCCCAAATTAGAACTGAACCCAGCAGGGGCTGATGATGCAGAACTGCACAGATATGGACAGTTAGCCCGCACAGCCTCCGTGCCTGAACCCATTATTTGTTTCAGTGGGGTGGGTTTGTTTGTTTGTTTTAGGAAACCCTGAGAGACTAACCAGAGGCTGCAAGTAGAGATAAGTAGAAGCATTTGATGAAAGGGAAAGAGAGGAGCTGAAGAAGGGTGTTATTGTTATGGTTTCAACGTCGAAGTGCCCTGCTGTGAAGTGTTCAGCATCTTGCTCAGATTGCTCATGTGTTGACTACTAGTCCTCTAGTTATTAAAAACATATGGGCTGCAGACATTCTGAAGGTTCCTACAAACTATCAAGGAATCCAAGCTATGTCACGTGTTTTTTAAATACAGAAACTGGGCCCATTATCTTCTTCAGTAAAAGGGTGATCAGAAATATACATCTTACATCCCATAAGAGCCTGGGCAATGTTTCTTCTTTCTTTAAAAAAGAGACTGACTACCAGTTCACATATGGATTAGGCATGACATTTGTTTAAAGGAGGAAAAGGCATGCTTATTCCATGGTGTCAAGAGACTAGCAGTTTTCCAAATGCAAGTATCATTCTTTCCCTAAAAAAAATTTAAATTCCCAATGATAATAAATAAAAAATTATTATCAATTAATTTCCAACTGCAAACATAGAGCATGTGAGAACGTATGTATACTTAAGTTGGTCTGCCGTTTTTACAAATGTCTTTGGCTGGTCTCTTTTTCTCTGCATTGATCTGTCTTGCACTCTAGAAAACATTTTAAATATGTAAATAGACAGCTTTTCTCTCTTTTCTTTCTATGTGGCTTTTCCAAGTGGGATTCATCTAAGAAATAAAGATAAAGAGTAGGATTCACAACATACTTTTCCTTTGGAAACAAGTTGAAGATAAGACAACCCTGCACCACTTTTGTATGAATGAATTATTCATTAATAAGTATTTCAGTAAATACTTATTGAACACCCAAAAGTGTAAGAAATTGTTCCAGACACATATTACTGAACAAAATGCTTGAGATACCTGCCTTGATGGAGTTTACATTCTACAGAATGAGACTGACAGTAAACATAATTAACAGAAAATGTTTTAGTAAATATATCAGTATAACGTGTTAGAAAGTGATAATTACTTATAGAAAAAAAAGGAGGAAAAAAGTAGAGCCAAGTGTGGGGCAGTAGGAATATGGGGGCAGGGAGATGGTGCTGTTTGCAATTCTAAATAGTGTGGTAAGTCAGGCGTCACTGAGAGGGTGATGTTTGAGCTGAGACTTGAAAGAGGTGAGGGAATTGGCCTTTCAGGTACCTGGAGGAAGAGAGTCCAAGGCAGAGGAAAGGGCTAGTTCAAAGGCTTCGCATGTCTGAGCAAGAAGGAGGCTAGTGCATCTGGAGTGGAGTGAGCCAGGAGGGGAGCAGGAGATGAGAACAGAGGGAATGAAGATCACACAGGACCTTGTAGGCCACTGTAAAGACTTTAAATTTCACTTAGATTATTAGAAAGTTGTAAGCAGAGGAGTGACATGATCCAACGTATGTTTTAAGATAATTCTTCCAACTCTTAACACTGACAATAGACTGTAGAGAGAGGACGGTAGAACCAGGAAGACCAGATTGCTGTTTAATGCAATAATCCATGGGAGAGAGGATGGTACTTCAGAACAGGGTGGTAAGGGGTGAGATTCTGGGTATGATCTGAAGGCAGAGCAAAGAGGATTTGGGAGAAGGTAATTCTAAAGTTGACTCATAGGTTTTTAGTCTGAGCAGCAGGAAAGATGGTTCGGCCATCAACTGAGTTGAGGAAGGCTGAAGGAGAAACAGGTGTCAGGGGTGGGGTAGGTGTTCAGTTTGGATCATGTTGAGGTGGAGATGTCTTTTGCACATCCAAGGGGAGATTTTGAGCAGTAGCTCAATATACATCTAGAGAATATATACTGAGAGATGGGCTGGAGATAGAAATTTGGGAGTAGTCATCTTATGGATGGTATTTAAAGTGGAGAAATTCTAAGAGTAATAAGTGATTTTCTTGGCAAGTGTATTTTTTTCTAAGACACTCAGTGTTAGGGATGATTTCTCACTTTTTAAGCCCACCTCGCCAATAGGTTACCAAATAATAGGTATTCATATCATTACCAGGAACAGCACTAAGCAGAGAAAAACTTGCCCAATCTAACATAGCAAATTAATAATATTAGGAATAAAAAACAGTCCTGGGATGTTTTTCATTAGACCTTGCTGCTTCAGCACCCAAAATCTCTAAAGAAGAGAACTGATCTGAAGCAGACATCATGGTGTATGGGGAGATCAGAATTTGCTTTATCCTCAGTCTGGAGAGTCACTGGGTGGCAGAGGAGAGAGGAGGTCTGGCCAGGGATTAACAGCCTAGATGGGCATCTGAGGGGTACAGCAGACCTCTGTCATGCTCAGTACCCAAGTAAGTCGCAGGCCATGTAGGCAGCTTCGTAGATGCACATCTCTAAGGGGTTGATACAGCACTAGATGTGTAACAACTATCAATATGATGAATTTATCAATTGTCATGAGAGATATGGCAGTGCGTTTTCTCTGCTGGGAGGTGCACAGCTGTTTGAAACCAGAGCTGAATAGCTGGCGGTCGCGGAGGAAAGACCGAGAGCAGATGACTGCCCAGAGCCCACATCTCTTTCCTTATGGGGCCTAGGGCTTTTTCCACCACCCCACAGGCAACCTCCTGGCTGCCCTTGGCCCTCTTCCTCTCTGCTAACAGTGATGCTGCTGCCTCCTGCAGCTTTACACTTTCCTGTTCTTCAGATACTCCTCATGCTCATGAATAATCTGGCAAAGAGGTTATTAACAAAGATTTGGCCATGGCCATGTTGCCACTTTGGGATCCCAGTGAAGCAGAAAGAAAATGGGATAGAAGCCAGGTAAACAGCATCAAAAATTTTTTGATGATATCATATGATCCTGGACAGGGTTCTTAATTGCTCTGTGCCACAAATTCCTCATTTGTATCCTGGGAATAATAATGGTACCCCCTGTCTAGAGATGTTTTGATAATGAAATGAGATAATACATATTAACTACTCATCTTGATTCCCAGCTGAGTGGTTTACGTGCCAGCACTCAAAATATTAGCTATTATTAAAGAATGTGAAGGTAATTTACTCCAACATCCAATGCCATTTTGGGAGTAGCATGAATGTCATACTATGCTATTGATTATATATGTCTTCTTTTATGCTTTATAATTTAGATGTTTCAGACCATTCAGCTATACTCACTGGATTTCCTAGAGTTTAATTTAAACATGCTCATCAGAGTTAATGGGACTGGCCATTCTCCTTACTGCCTCCTAGCATAAGGATATCTTTGTATTGTGCACTACCAAAGTAACATTACCTTCTCCCAGCTGCTCCCTACAGATGGCATCATCTCGATTTTATAAAACCAATGCAGAAGAAAGTATTATCAAGGAGAAAACTGATAATTTTTTAGGGTGGAGAGCAAGACAAAATTTTAAGAAGCCAAACCTGAGTAGCATGCAGATACATTTCATTTGACTCTTTTCTTCCCAGGAACATCCTGATTTTCTGGTTATGAAACCATTTGAATTCTTGTAGACTTTGTTCTGAAACTTAAAGCATGCCGCGGTCTTCCTTTCTTGTACTCTAAAGGAAAAGGGCCGACTGTCTTTATGCAAATCAGCCTGCTTTTGTTGAGAAGCTTCAGGGGACTCATCTATGAAATGTAAACTCACAATAAAAACTACAGTGCATCTTACTGTTCTCTTTTGGCTGATGTCAGATTGTTTCCCACAGTATGGAACACTTGTTAAAAAAGAGTTTCGTTACAATGCCAAAACTCTAGCAATGCCTTTGACTGCCTTCAGGGGTGTGGTGGAAGTGGGGGAAGCTAGCTATTCAATACTACATTATTTTCGGATGATTTTGCACATAGCTAAGGAAAGTGTAAATGAATGCAGGAAGATAGGGCTGATATACTAAAAATAGGACCAGCAATTACAGACATTGGAGTTCTGAGCTTCTTTTTGCTCCTCTGTAATTTCTAATATAAAAAAAAATACTAACTGACAATAGTGTAAAAATAATTTGTTAATAATGAGTAAAGATTGTTTTGACAATGTCTAACACTTCAGAAATGTATCTTATTATTCTGGCAGTATTAATTGAGGTTTTTTTTCTTCTTTTCTTCCCCTGTATTTCAGTGACAATTTCAACGAGCACCTTCTTTGATGGCTTGCTGGTAACAGGACTGTATACATCTACAAGTGTTCAGGCTTCTCAGAGCATTGGAGGTTCCAGTGCTTTTGGATTTGGTAAGCTCTCCTTTCATAAGAAACCAGTAATTGTCAGTACTAGGCCTTATTTTTGTAAATGTAAAAGTATTAGACATTATTTCAGAGAAAATAATCTGAAGTGATCTTTGTGCATTTGCTTGAAATTTGGTGAATTGGAATTAAGTCGTGTAAGTGTGCAACCAGCCATGACCTTGATGTGAAGATCCTTCTATCCTTTCCCACCTATTGCCACTATTACACTTGGTCCTGAGCATTTCAAGTAATTTCTATTCTGTCATTTAGGTTGCTGGAATTGGAATTCACTCTATTGTCCATGCAGTTATTCAGTAACCTGTTTTTATAAACAGTTCTTTAAATCCTGGTGTAAGTGAAAAGTGACATGTTAAGTTTGGCTAGTAAGTGTTGTACAAAGTGGAAGATAGTAACTGTCCTTAAATCAGAGGTCTGACAGGTTCCTGATGGGGAGAAGCAGAAGGCTACATGGTGGTCACAGATCACAGGGGATTCTCAATTTAAGTATTCCTAGTTTACCCATAATGTGGTAAACACACCAACCTGGGATTAAGTAGCCCCTTTTCAGCATCAAAAATGCCAACTTAATGTACAATTTGTATAAGAAATGAAATTACTGATCTTTCTCTAGAATTGAAAGACTACACAGGACGTCCTCCATTTGTGTAAGAAAGAATTGCTTTATCAAAGGCTGCTATGGGTTCAACATTTTGTCCTTTCTGAGTTATTTATTGAATAAATAACTTTTACCTACTTTTGATATATGAAAGGGCACCGCCTCTGCATCTCAGCAGTAGCTCTGCCCAGGTGACTCACTGTTTGACACTGAGCCATGAAGCTGATGCTGCGTCCTCTCTCCGCTGGTCCAGAATGAGGTTCTCAGCCTCAGGGCTCAAAGGAACCTGGAAGCCACTTAACCATCTTGTTAAGTTATTTGACTTTGAGAATTTGCCCTATTTCTAAAAGATCCTAGATAAGCTTTTATAATATATTGGCAACTACTTCTAAGGTCTAATCTTCATGAAAAAAATTCCTGTTAGGCCTATAAATGCCACTTTTTTAGCCCCACCCTTCTTGTGCTCTGCAGATAGGGAAGGTCAGCTTACAGTCATACATATGTACATAATATGTATGACACTACCTGTTATGTTACAACAGGACCCATGAGTAGGATAGGTAGATTGAACAAATAAAAATG
Organism: Smutsia gigantea; assembly: GCA_032199065.1. Taxonomy (NCBI): domain Eukaryota; kingdom Metazoa; phylum Chordata; class Mammalia; order Pholidota; family Manidae; genus Smutsia; species Smutsia gigantea. The sequence continues at coordinate 97,968 of JAVSCE010002356.1, read as the reverse complement.
TCTAGGACATCCAGTTAAATGGATTTAACATCCAGTTATTTAGATAAATAATTTTTTTAGTATAATGATACAATATTTGGGATAAGACATCCTGGGTTCTACCTTAGCCTAATTAAACCAAAGCATCTGGGAGCAGGAACTGGGGGTTGGTAATTTTTAAAGCTTCCACGTGGTCCTAATGTTTACCTGGGTTTGAGAACTACCCTTCTGGATCATTCCTGCATCCAGCAGCACAGGCATCATGCGGAACTTTGACCCAGAGTTCCAGGCTTTGCTGGATATTCTGGAGGTGGGACCCAGTGATCAATTTTTAATAAGCACTCCAAGTGATTCTGATATACACTAAAGTTTGAAAACCACTCAACTACATTAATTAAGTGGGAGTGACAGACAGTATTTACATGACTATATAAATATGTAATAACAAGTCTTGCTGAGGCTAGCTAGGAAAAGTACTGAGCACTGGGAAAGGGTGTGACAGAGAAAATAGAGCTAGTCTGGAGTAAAATGGAATGTATGTAGTTAAGTAAGGCTTTCCTGAGGAAGTGGGATGAGCTGAGGGGTGAAGGATGAGTAGGAATTAGGTACAGGTCTATGGAAGGTGGGCACAGAATACACCACCTGTGGTAGGAACAATAGATGAAAAGGCCTCAGGACAGGGAGAGGCTGGCTATGTTCTAGGAATTGAAAGAAACTCTTGCAGTGGCTAGACCTGGAATCAAGAGAGAAAGTGGCAAGGCTGGGAGAACAGATCCTTTCAGGATCTTGAGAAGGGGAGGCCACTTAGAATTTTCATCTGAGGAGAGACTTGAACAGCTTTTCATTTTAAAAAGATCATTCTGGGGTCAGCATAGAGAACAAAGCGTGGGGTCCAGGAGTGGATGCGGAAGGACTGTTTTGTGGTTATAGGTTGTGATATGACAGAGGAATTCCGGTGAGGCTGTCATCGGCACCAAGCGGGAGCAGAATGTGGAGGGGTGAGACTATGGCTGGTGGAGTCCTGCAGACCTGCTAGCAGACACAGTGCCCCAGCCAAGCTACTTAACTTCTTTAAGCTTAGCTTCCTCATCTGCGAGATGGTGATAATAATGGTGCTTGCTCCAGAAGAAGCTGAGTGGTCATGATGATTAAAAAGGTGATACCTGTAGAGCTCTTAGCACACAGAAAACACTCAGCAAAAGTAGGTATTCCAAAATTACAACTCTTGATAAATGAAGCAGCTGATTTCCTCAGTCCAGGGCTTGTATATTCTTCCTACAAGGTGCGTGTATGTGTTTGTGCAAAAAAGACTTCTCAGGTGGAATTAATCTGGGGTTTACAGATCCGGATGATTTGCCAGGACTTGGCTGAATGAAGCAATTAACTAACTAGCCAAGATGGAGGCCTTAAATGAGAAAAAAATCCTTAAGTGTCACTCATAACCATGTTGTAAACACATTTTTGAAAGAACATATAAAATGCATGTATATTGCCTCAGATTTTAGCTAGTAAGCCAAACAGAAAACTAAGAATGCAATTGTCATAAATTATTTAAGACACATCCAGGCTTCAAGACATTTTCTTTGGTGACTGAAAGCTGTAAAAAGGCAGTTCACTTGAATTAGACTGTCTTCTGAGTAGTTTAAATTGCACTTAGTTTTCCAATCACTATCAGCCCTACATCAGTGGGTTGATGGTCTGAAGAGGCTTCTGAACACAAAGCCCACTGATAGTAGTTTAACTTCCGTAACCAAATGCTCAGGTCTCCCCATAGTTGTTTGGCATTTTTATAGGACATGATTTTTATATACATGGATAGATAAGTGAGATATTTTTTAAGTTACAGTGATATCCAAAGGATTTTATGTGTATTTTTTTTGAATTTTATTTACATATTTTTTTATTAAGGTATCATTGATTTACACTCTTATGAAGGTTTCACATGAAAAAACAATGTGGTTACTATATTTACCCATATTATCAAGTCCCCACTCATACCCCAATTCAGTCACTGTCCGTCAGTGTAGTAAGATGACACAGATTCACTCTTTGCCTTCTCTGTGCTACACTGTTTTCCCCTTGATTCCCCACACCATGTGTACTAAACATAATACCCCTCAAATCCCCTTCTCCCACTCTCCCCACCCACCCTACCACACCCCTCCCCTTTGGTAACCACTAGTTCCTTCTTGGAGTCTCTAAGTCTGCTACTATTTTGTTCCTTCAGTTTTGCTTCGTTGTTATACTCCACAAATGAGGGAAATCTTTTGGCACTTATCTTTCTCCGCCTGGCTTATTTCACTGAGCATAATATCCTCCAGCTCCATCCATGTTGTTGCAAATGGCAAAGTCTGTTTCCTTCTTATGGCTGAATAGTATTCCATTGTGTATATGTACCACCTTTTCTTTATCCATTCATCTACTGATGGACACTTAGGTTGTTTCCATACCTTGGCTATTGTAAAAAGTGCTGCAAGAAACATAGGGGTGCATATGTCTTTTTGAATCTGAGAAGTTGTATTCTTTGGGTAAATTCCAAGGAGTGGGATTCCCAGGTCAAATGGTATTTGTATTTTTAGTTTTTTGAGGAACCTCCATATTGCTTTCCACAATGGTTGAACTAGCTTACATTCCCACCAGCAGTATAAGAAGGTTCCCCTTTCTCCGCATCCTCGGCAGTATTTGTTGTTCTTAGTCTTTTGGATGGTGGCCATCCTTGCTGGTAAGGCGATATTTCATTGTGGTTTTAATTTGCATTTCCCTGATGATTAGTGATGTGGAGCATCTTTTCATGTGTCTGTTGGCCATCTGAATTTCTTCTTTGGAGAACTGTCTCTTCATATCCTCTGCCCATTTTTTAATTGGGTGGATTTTATGTGTATTTATGTGATAGTAGTAATTGCCTGAAAAACAAAATTTATTAATATACCTACCTGAATATTGTTAAACAGAGTTAATCTTCATGAATAATGTTTTTGAACAGAAAGCAGGAGGAAGTGTCTTTTTATATAAATGGTCATTTGGAAGCAAAAACACATTAATGTTTAAGAATTTGATTTATTTAATATATTCTTTACAACTTAACAAAATTGAAAAAGATTTCATTAGAGTAGGGCAGAGATAAGAAAGTAGAGGAAAATGATCATAGAAGGTAAAATGTAAAAGAATTGCTGCTTTTTGGTAGTTTAGTAGTTATATATAGTAGGATCAGGCTAAAATAATGTGGTATTCTTTAATGTGGAACAGAAGAGTTATTGAATACATAATCTGTTATTAGGCTGACTTAACTGATGGAATGTTAGGCAAACATGATTTGTTTGGCATTTTCCCAACGTATTATAGGATTAGTGTGTGAATATGTTTAACTAGCTAAAGTGAATAAAGCAATGTAAAACATATACTTGCATCTAAAACAGTACTTCTGAAAGTTTTTTCCACTTAGAGTTAATTTTAATTGTACTTATGACACTAAAGTTGTAGCCACTCTCATTTGAATATAAAATGTGTTTATGACCAGCCAAAACAAGGCCATAATTATTAAGATGCTGTTGTATAAATGTAATTCCATTAACATAACTACAGCCTTTTAGGCAAAACCCAGAATTCTTTAAAATGCATGCCTCACTGACCAAAAATAGATAAATGCCTAAGAGCCAGAAATATGGAAAAACAATAGCTATGCAAAAGATGACTGTATGCCAGCAATGCATGGTTTGAAATACCGCATTTTGCTTGTCAATATAAGAAAACATGCTGCCCTAGGGAAGAGTGATGTTTAATTATGAATATCTCTGTGCATCCAAGAAAAAAAATGTTTCCCTCTTGTTTTGGCATTGAATTCCAGCTCAATCATGTAAATCTTAGGGGCTCATTGTGGCCACTCAATGAAGGGCTATTTGAATATCTTTTCATGCAAAATTGTTCCTTTTAGAGAGGCTGAAATGCATTTTACTCAATATTTAGTATTCTGGCTCTAAAAGCATTTTGCTCAACTTTTGGTATCTGGCTCTAAAACCTGAGATCAGGTTTGCAGGTCTGATGAGTAGCTGCCATACTTCAAATTGTTAGACCTTGCGTAAATTAAGCTTTTGTGCTTAGCATCTTCTAGATAATTTTGCACAACTAACACATCAACTAACTGAACACTTGTTCACTTGAATCTGTAATTTCCTATGTGTTTCATTTCTTTCTTCTCTAATGATTAAGTATCCTAGATACAATCATTTGTTAAGTTACAAAACTCTTACCATGGCCAGACTTGATAAAATCTAAATTTGGGGAGAAATGTAGTGAACAGATCCAAGATTATTTTAAATTTTTTCTCCTAAGTGTTCAATGATGCCATATTTTTATTAGAGAGTAAGCTACTAATATAAAAACTTAATATTTTCAATATTATCTTTAAAACATGGTATTAGAATATTTTAACTTAATTATCTGAATTATTTCAGTGTGATTTGACAGTAACTTTAGATGAACAGGGATGTGTTTACAAAGCAAATTATTAAAATGCTCTAGGAAAGACTTGAAAGTTTAGTTAATCTTGTATTGGGTACTACTAGTGATTAAAAACATGTTCCTTACCAGTAGATTTAGATTGTATATTAATATTTCATTGCCAGGATGCAAGTTTTTGCTACTTCTTTGTTTTATTGTCACTACAAATAAAAATACAGGGTCTATGTAAGCTAATTTTTGGCTATCCTTCATGTTAAAACCAAGAACCTTTCACAACCACAGCTCCTACATCTCTGGACATCAGCTGCAGTTCCGCCTTAGGCATCCAACTTAATATTGAGATACATATATTATGACTACATGCATATATTTAGGCCTTAATATCTGTAAAGAGGGGGCAGCCACTAGCCACTGCATTAAGTCCTGTATAGTGTTGGTATTTATTAACTAACTTAGATGAAGTTACTCAGAATGATCTTGTTAAATTTATTTTGTTTGTTTCTTTATAAAGAAATTCTTTGTAACATACTTGAGGAATTTTAAACATAATGAGGAATTCGAAGGTATGGCATTTCATAGGGTAATAGTAGATAATCTATAATTAACAAGAAGACTCTAGGTTAATTAAACAAATTACTCTAGTCAATTGTACAAGGAGCCTTGCCAGCAAGAGATGAAATTGTCATTAATTAAGGATACAGATTTCCTATTTCCTGTTTACCTAAGTTTGGTCTTTATTCATTCCATTTGGGTATGCCAGCCTTATCTTCATTAAGAAATGGTATAATCTGTTTTGTGTTTGACATATAACAAAGAATTTAGGGATATTCCCAATTCCTATATAACTAAAAAGAATCACTTACCAGAACAGTGGGCATGATGAATATAAAGCTATTGAATTTTCAGTCCACAAATTGCTAAAGCACATGTTGAGGGGCATGAGATTTAGGGCGAATGGAAGAGTTTGTAGAGAAAGGCAACTGACTGCAATGGTTTGTTATATATCTTTGGAATTAGGCAGCTCACAACCATGCCTAGCTCTGCTTATTTTAACTTGGGCCACATACTTTCCTTCCCTTAGTCTCAGTGCCTGCATTTGTAAGAGGAGGATGGTATCAAAGGTGCCTACTTCACAAAATTGTTGGGTGGATTAAATAAGATTATTTATTGAAGTGCCTAGTATGTATGCTTGAAATAGGTATTTTTTAAAAGTATTTTTAAAATAATAAAAAAATAAAAATGTATAAATTAAAAACTCAAAAAGAGTGAGATATCTCTCTTTGAAATAGGAAGAAAAATGAGAAGACTGTTCAAGTGGCAGATTGTTTGAAAAAGAGAGGTTGACTTTAATTTGAAGGGGGAGAATGTGCCCAGCTTCTTATCCATGGAATTTAGAGCTGAAATGGACCTTCAGTGGGGCCTAGCTCAGCCCCTGCCCCCATGTATAAGTAAGGAATAAAGGTTTAGGAAGGGCAGGTATGGCTGTTACACAAGCTAGTGTAAGTGTGACAACTAAAACCAGGTGTCTGACATATCCAGTCTCAGATACTTTTTAAAAAATGTGTATAATTCACATGCCACAAAATTGCCATTTTAGTATATGTTCCAGTTGTTTCCAGTATGTTCACAAGGTTATACAACCAACACCACTATCTAATTCCAAGACATTTCATCACCTCCAAAGGGAACCTAATCCCCATTAACAGTTGCTCCTCATTCTTTCTTCCCCTCAGTTCCTGACAACTACTAATCTACTTTCTGTCTTTAAGGATTTGCCTATTTTGGATATTTCATGTAAATAAAATCATCCAATCTGTGGCCTTTTGTGTTTGGTTTCTTTTACTTAGGATAATGTTTTCAAGGTTCATTTTCATTCACATTCATCTATGAAGTATCAGTACGTCATTGTTTTTATGGCTTAATAATATTCCATTGTATATAGCTATACCACATTTTATTTATTCGTTAGAGTTTGGCAGTTCCCAGATTCTTAAAAGGAGTTAGAGCTGTGCAAATTAGAAAAAAAAGTTTAAGGAGGATGCAAAGAAAAAGGACCACCAAATTCCTTAAATATACTCATCAGCTGCTCTCAAACCTCTAAAGATTCAAATTGCTTAGGCTGTTCCAAGGCAGCCCTGAAAATGGTTAAACTCAGGAATCAAGGTGAATTACTCCTCTACCCTCTTTCTTGCCATTCAAGGGGAGATAGGCCACTGTATCACGTTTTTACCCTAACCTTTTGGCCTCATTTTAAACCACAAGATGAGAGACCAAGCTAAGCTAATAAAACTTACTAGTATAGCAGTTTGGAATCCAGACTCATCAATTGCAGTCCAGTTCTTCATGAGTTAGATGAAGACACATGTAAACATTTGGGAGCTCTGAGCAGCCATCCTCCACATGGGTGAGAGGAACATCATGCAGGGAGAGGACAGGAGACAGACAGGATGCTGCCTGAGGTACCAGAGCCTCCCAGCCTCTTATTTTAGGCTTTCTTCCCACCAGGCTCAGGTATTCTGGGAATCTAAGAAACAATAATAAAAAGGGCTAGCATTTATCAGCACTTGCTATGTGCCAGATGCATTGCAGGTATTAATTCTGTAGATCCTAACAAAATCCTACTATAATTATTCTGATTTTGTAGATAAGGAACCTGAGGCATGGACAGGATATGTAACTCCCAAAGTCACATGTAGGGGGTTACAAAGCCATAATTCAAACCTGGCTCTATTGCCTCTCATTAGGCTCCCCTTACAGCCCAAGCCAGCTTGAGTTGGTTTCTACTACAAACAAAAGAACCCTGATGAAAAAAGGCCCCTTCTGCTGTAGTCCTGCCTGTCCCCAACCCCCATTTCTTCCCAGCCTCTGTCCATTCCATTATAGCCACATACATTCCCACCACATGCACACTTATGCTCCCATGTACCAGTCATAACAATCCACACATGGTTCCAAAATCCCAGTCCATAGTGCTTGCAATTCCCTCTGGCTCTGTCTGCTGGGCAAACATCCTGCCACCTGTAGAGCCTCTGTCCTGACTCACCTCCCCTACTGAGCCTTTATGACCCTCCTCTGTGTTCCTCCCTGGCCTTCACCTCTGTGGAGCTCTCTGCTCCTTCACTCCATTCTCCACCAGGCGTCTCCAACAATCTATGGAATTTACTAGTTTAAAAAACTTTACACCTCTTTGAGGACAAGAAATGGTCTAGTCATTTTCACTCTCATAGCAAGTACACTAATAAATATTTCTGAATGAATAAATCAATACAAATATCTTTGAGGATTCACGTGCATGTATGTGCACAAGTATAGGTATAGATGAGAAAGAAACTCTTTAATTTGAGGATATTTCTGAATCTAATTTATGTACCTGTAAGTGTACACATATATACATATACTCAAAACTATACAAATATATGTACATTTTATCATCAGGGATCTTGGGGACATTTATTATCCTGCCTACCACATTGTCCCTTTCTTTCCTAGAGGTGGCAGGCACCACTGTGCCTTCAGATAGGAGAGTGATTGATGAAGTGCTTTCTGTAGCATCCAGGGCTAGAAAGAACTTCCAGAGATTATCCAGTCCAGGCTCATATCTTAGGGCAGGTTGATGTCTTCATGATACTTGATAGTTAAGTTCTTATTTCATCTCTTAGATCTGTCCAAAAATGACAACCACAGAGTCATATAATGATTCTAATTTCTTGGGAACATATTTTAAGATGACATCAAGTGAGATGATTATGAATACTGCTGATAGATACATATAATCCTTGATTTAACTTGAACGCTTTTTAAATATAATTTCTTACATAATTGAAATGGTAAATGTTTGTTATAAAAGTAATTAGGTCTTGTTTTCTTTCCTTTAAGCAAAAAAAAAATACACATAAAATTCATCCATTTAATAGCTCCTTAATAATTTACTTGTCAGTTTTCTGTGGATACTCCAAGATTCTAGACAGAAGAACTTAGCCCTGGTAAGATATGTGCCTAGGAACCACTTTAGGTACTTTAAAAATGTATTCCTAAGGAAGAGGAGTTGTTTTAGTTGCTTTCTGTTTTTTATTCCTGCTCAAATCCATGTGCTCAGAATAACAGTAAGCTGGTTGTTCATAAATAAGAATATCAGGAAATTTACATTTTTAGAGCCAGTTTAACAGAAGTTGCCGCTATGCTCTATGTTATGATTTTTGAAATTATTTTGTTATAATTTTGTCTGTTAGTGACAGATTTATTCATGAAGAGACTCTAATATCTTTGCAAATGTAACCTTGTTTCTGTTATTAAAGAAGGTATTTGCTTCAAAGACTGAGCAGTGAACAAATAAGCATAGAGCACTAGGTTATTATATGGGGGCACTTTTTCACATGCCAAAGGTTTTAAAAATTTTGGAAAATACGTTTCTGTACATAAGGTCTTATCCTTCACTGGATAAAAACAGAATCTGGAATACTTTTCTCTCTTTTTCTTACATAATAATTTTAAATTATTGGATTCTTTCCACTTTTGGCTATTATGAATAATACTCCTATGAACATGTGTGTACAAGGTTGTTGTGTGAACATAAATTTTAAATTCTGTTGGGTATATTATATACCTAGGAGTGGAATTACTGGGTCATATTGTAACTACTTAGGAATTGTAGGTCTTTGCTGGTAAAAAATACTGTTTTCTAGAAGAGTGACACTTTACAGAGTATGCCAGACTGTCCATTTTAGTGGGAGACAAGATTGAAGTATATAGTTAAGGTAATAAACTTCCAATGTTGACTCAGAACTAGCAATCATTTTACTTGTTAATGTGGTTTACTTCTGAAGTTTTCCAGTCCTTTTTTGTATATCCAACTACTCTTGGATAAAGTTGGCTTCTTCTTTCCTGGCAGTAAAATCTAAGAACAACTTAGAATAATTATATAATGTTATTATTTCCTAGAAATCATTCTGATAATTATCTTTGAAGTATTAAAAAGGTAGTAAAAGTAAATTCTTAGTATCGCCTAAAAAATATTTATGAACACAACATATGAATTTGAAAATAGATGTAGGAGTCCAATAAGAGGCACTTTACCAAATGCCGGTTCTGTTTCCACTCTTGTCTCCTGTCTTCTATTCAACCCTCGGATGCTGAGTTTTGCATGTACCCTAACAGACATGTAGGCTGCTCTCTGAGGCAAGCACACAACTAAATTACTGTTTTCAGGACTCTGAATGTCTGAATGGAAAGATTCTTGATAGTGTGGGAGTTGCCATTTTGGAAAACAGAGCAGAAAAAATTGTTAGTATTTTGGTAAAAGTTCAGTCTAAACTCCCCTTCTGCTCTTCTTCTTAGATGTTTTCATACATCAGAACCATGTTGTTGTTATTATCTAGTTAATTATGTTATTTCTGATTCTCTCTCAGTAAAGTTCCTCTCCACATGAACTCTAGTAAATAGAAAGTTAAAAAGTAAAATAAATGGAACTATCAGAGATCATGCTCCGGGAAGACGTTTTGTTTATTCTTGTTTTCTTTTTAAAATAATTATTTGCATTATGAGAAGATACTTTTTAACCTGACTTTTAACCTATATGATCCAACAGCATTTCTACAACAATAACAAAAATGGAAAGAAATCTGTTACTAATAAAATAACTCAATTAAGATTTGGTTTCCGTTTCTAGAGAATTAGGACAAATGACAAGTTCTAGAATAATTATGAAGTTGATGAAGTTCATCCTTCAAGCTCCTGGGCTTTCCATTCTCTTTTCTCTCTTCTCTGGTCCCCTTTTCAGCAAGGAGATGATATCAGCCACATCTTAGAGTGAATTTCAAGAAGTTGTGTTTAGAACAGTGTTTCCCACACTGTTTTTGCAAGCATTAAGGTCTCATGATAAAGAGTTAATAGAAAAGAGTATTGCAGTATAAAGAAGATTGGAATATGCTGGTTAAACAAAGTTAAACAGTACTTCTTGGAGTCCTTAATATGCTATTTATTCTTTTTGAAATGCAATTCACATAACATAAAACTTACCATTTTAAAGTGTACAGTTCAGTGGTTCTTAGTATAATTCATTCTGTTCTGCAAACTTTACCACTAATTCAAAAAAATTTTTCATTACCTCAGAAAGAACACTGTTACTATCAACAATCAGTCCTACATGCCCTCTCCTCCCATTCCCTGCAACCACTAATCTACTTTCTGTCTCTATGGATTTGCCTATTCTGGACATTTTATATAAATGAAATCATATAATATGTGGTGTTTTGTGACTGGCTTATTGTACTTAGCGTATTTTTAGGGTTCATCCATATTGAAGCATATTGAAGAATGGAGTACTTCATTTTTATTTATGGCCGAATAATAGTTCATTGTATAAATATTCTGTATTTTATCCATTCATCTGTTGATGGATGCTTGGATTCTTTCCACTTTTGGCTATTATGAATAATAACTCCTATGAACATGTATGTACAAGGTTCTTGTGTGAACATAAATTTTAAATTCTCTTGGGTATATTATATACCTAGGAGTGGAATTACTGGGTCATATGGTAATTCTATGTTTAATTTTTTGGAGGAACTGCCAGACTGGTTTCCATAGCAGCTGCACCACTTTACAGTCCTAGTCGCAATATATGAGCTCCCAGTTTCTCCACATCCTACACAACATTATTTTCTTCTTGTTTTTTTTACAGTAGATATGAAGTGGTATCTCATTGTGGTTTGATTTTCATTTCTCTAATGACTAATCATGTTGAACATCTTTTCATGTGTTTCTCAGTCATTTGTGTATCTTTGGAGAAATGTCTTTCAGGGTCTTTACCCCTTTTAAAGTTGGTTTATCACTCTATTGTTGAGTCATAAATTTAATATGCTTTCTCATATTGTGGATTTTTAAGAAGAGCATAATGAGATATCTGAAAAAATTTAGGTAACATAGATTTCTTTTTCTTTTTTTTTCCAAGGAACACCTGTTTACATCTTTTCAGAACTGCATGGGAAAGTCTGTTTTTGCATGGGAAACATTGTTTTAATTTTAAAACATCTGTTTCTTCTCTGTTTCCTAATTTTCTGATGGCAAAGAATTTAAAAAGTGCTAATTTAAAAAATTAAGAAGATGAATAAGTGTTTTTCCTGAGGTGTAAAGGGGCTTTTTAGCCTTCATAGAACCAAAAGAAAACAATCAGTACCCCAGTACTCTAGTAGAAAAGTAGCCAAAACTCAGACCATTTGCAAAAGAAGACACATGTCCAATAAAAATAAGTAAAATATTTGACTCACTGCTATTAAAGTGCATAATTAAAACAATTAAAAAATTCTTGAATTTTTTGAATTAAATTTTTAAATTTGGCAAAGATGTTTAAAATCATGTCTACTTAATTCTGGTATCAGTGTGCTAGAAAATAAATGTTTATTGTTGATGTAGGTGTGTATTGGTTTGGTTCTCTAGGAAGCAATTTAGCAATATGTAAACAAAGCCATTAAAACAGTTCTTCTTTCGCAAATTGCTTATAAATTAAAAAAAAACAGAATGCAGACAAAGGATGATGTACATCATTGCTCACTAGAGCTCTATTTATAATGGGAAAATTTGGAAATAATCTAAATGTCCAGTAAGAGGGAAATGATAAAATAAGTTACAGTATTAATGGAAAGGAATAATATGTTGCCATTAAAATGATATTTTTGAATAATATTTAATGGCATGAGGAAATGCTTATAGTACAATTGAAATAATTATATGTGTATACACACACACTCATTTACTAAAGAAACTGTTGAAACCCTCTCATTTGACATGGTCAGTACTGGTATTGAGTCAGTTGAAAGAAACTGGTTAGACATGTTTGTTGTTTATTTTCTATGAACAAATAAAGACAGTTTATTAAAAGGCAGTCAATACTATGGGGAAGGATTAGGCTAGGGAGAGGGTGACTGGGAGTACGTGTGTGAGTTTTGGTATTAAATAGGATAGTTGGGTAATATACTTGCCAGTTTTCAGATGCCACCTAAGGACTGTTCTTTAAATATGGGTCCATTGATTGGATTTCCACTAGTTTTTTTTTCCATATAAGCCACATTTCCAGTTTTAGTATCTTTAACATGAAGCAAGAACATAGAGAGACTTGTGAAGAAGTCTGAGTGAAAAATTCTAGATATTTATGATTTTTACTTTGTAATTTTTTACAGGTACCTTTTCCACCATAATTTCAAACAACGTTTATTTCTTCAGCTCCTTTTTTCAAGTCTGTCCAAAGCATTCAAGTTAGTGTGCATATAAACAAATCTCTTTTTAGGAATATTCATTTTTTATTAGTTTATATAGCATTTAATAAAATTACATTAGGATAATAACAAGTTCAAATGGAATAAATAGATTTGGGGGCACACACTAGATAAGCACACATATAAGAACACACCAGAGAAACACACTTGTGGAAGCGTAAAAATCACACACAAAAACAGTGGTACCTACTCCCCCATGTGCAAAGCCGATGTGACCAAATAAATTGGTGAAAGAAATGCTATCACAGCTATATTTACATAGTTTTATATTATGTGTAGGTACTCATCAATGCAATGATGTTATTTTAAAAAGTAATTTGATAGGGATTTGATTATCTCAATCTATTCTTTAGCATTCCATTATGAAAATACCAATCATGCATCAAACTTGAAAGAAGTTTACAAAGTGAACACCTTGGTAAAGTTTGTATACAATGAAATGCACAAATCTTAGAGATACATAAGGTGAGATCTGATAAATGTACAAACCTGTACTCAAATCCTTATCAAAATATAGAACATTGCCTTCAGCCCAGAAAGTTCCCTCATGCCTCTTCTCCACCAACTGAAACTCTCATTTGCCAGAGGTAACCACTGTTGTGATTTCATTCCACTATAGGTTAGTTTTGCCTGTTCTGGAACTTTGTACAAATAAGAGTCATGCAATACATACCCTTTTGTATAAGGCTTCTTTCACGCAACATAGTATTTTTGAGAATCATCCATGTTGCATTTTCAGTAGTTTGTTCCTCTTTACAGCTAAGTAGTATTCCTTTGTTCTTCCATTTTCCTATTGCTGGATACCTGGGTTGTTTCTAGGTTTTGGTTATTATTCTGTAGATGCAATGAACATACTTGTACAAGTCTTTTTGTGAATCTGTGTTTTCATTCTTTTGGATAAATGCTTAGTGGCGGCTTTGCTGGGCCTTTTTTATAAGAAGCGGCCAGACCTTTTTCCAGAATAATACCTTTTTATACTCTCCCCAACATACTATTAGAGTTGCAATTGTTCTGCATCTTCACCTACTTTTGGTGTTGTCAGTGTTTTTAATTTTGGCCATTTTGGTGGGGATATGGTGTTATCTCATTGTGGTTTTAATGTGCATTCCCTGCTGTCTAATGATGTTCAGCACTTTTTGGCTGCTTATTGGCCACTGTTGTCAAGTGTCTGTTTGAATCTTATGCCCATTAAAAAAAAAATTTAGTTGTCTTTTATTATTGAGTTATAGGTGCTTTAATATATCCTGGGTACCAGTCCATTATCATATGTATGTTTTGTGAACATATTTTTCCATTAGTGGCTTTCCTATTCTTTTTCTCAATGGTATCTTATGCTTAGATGTTTTAAATTTAGTGAACCGAATCAATTTTTTTCTTTTATGGTTATTGCTTTCTATGTCCTATCTAAGGAAACCTTTGCTTGCTCCAGTGCAAATCTGTTTTTTTTAAACGTGTGCACCAGGTGAAGGAGCCTAAAAAGTAACTATTTTTCAATCTTCTTAACATTTAGGTGAGTAGAAAGAAGATACTAGACTAACATACAGTACTTGTGAAAGTTTCTCGTAAGCATTGCATGCTTGTTTTAAAAAAGTCAGGACATTTTCCATTATATGGCATCATTTTTATGCTTCAAATTTTTTCATTCCACATGTGTAAGCATCTGATTTTAATGTGCCACTTTATAAACGACTGAAATTGCTTCAGACTCCCGGATTATACTGTGGTAAGCCAAATGGGTTTCAGGACACTCCCTTCACACGAGAGACACATGCCAGAAACCAAACAGATGGTAAACTAGGCAGAAATGACCCTCGGCATTCACATTACAGCAGCTGGGGAAATTTTAATAGGCCCACATTTGCCTTGTGCTATGTCTAATACCCTTTGAACTGCCACTTTTGTTGTCTTGTTACAAGTCAACAACCACCATGTATATTTTAACAGGGATTATCAAACACAATTTTCCCAGAAGATGTACAGCTCTCTAATGCTAATTAGCCATGTTTAAATAATCACTGAGTTGTGGGATAATTGGAAAGAAACACTGTTTTTCTTGCCAGTGCATAATTACTAATTAACAGGAAGATAAAATATCTGTGTAGTAGTCATACCTAGAAGAATCTGTTAACAGTTAATTAACTGATAAGTTGGTGCCAAGTTATGCTGGTCAAGAAAGTTTACAGATTAAGTGTTCTTGTGAAATAAATAAATAATATACACACTTTGTAAAGATTATGTTGTTGAACCAGAGTAGAGCATGAGTGTAGTAAAGATTGTGTGACCTTGGCTTAGCATTGCAGTGCTTAAAGTGGATGGTCATTTCATTAAAAAATTAGTGTTTCTTTGGCTCTGAATATTAAAAACACCAACTGCAGATTGCTACTCCACTGCTAATGCATAAGATTTGAGGCTTCATTAATTTGCTTTCCTATTGATGCTAATAATTACATGGGTTTTCTCAGCCTTAAAATATCCTCATGAAATTGGACCACAGACTCTTCTGTGTTTTTTTGCTGAGAGCTAGGACATGAGTGCATGAAACTGGTAGCTGGAGATTCACAAAGAAGAAAATAATAACTTGAGTGCCAGTTTTCTTTCTTTTTGTTAGTGTAGGACTTACCAATATGTTATTCTTCAAAAGTATTTGAAAACACGTATACATTAAGCCATTTTTTAAGAAGTTAACATTTTTATTAAAGAATAGCATGGTTTTAAACCTATTTTTAATTTTTTCATTTAGACTAATGAGTGAGTGGGTAGTGTTATGCATTTAATAAACACTGTTTAAAGATTTAAGTGTTTTAAAATTCCATTTGTATGGAGAGTATTTTTTTTAATAATTTATTTTGGAATCATTATTCTACAATTACATGTGCAATATTATGGTTAATAAACTACCCCTTCATCAGGTCCCCCCCCACCAACCCCATTACAGTCACTATTCATCAGCACAGTGAGATGCTATAGAATCACTACTTGTCTTCTCTGAGTTGTACAGCCCTCCTGTGCCCCCCCTCAACATTTCATCTGCTAATCGTAATGCCCCTTTTTCCCTCTGATCCCTCCCTTCCCACCCATCTTCTCCAGTCCCTTTCCCTTTGGTAACTATTAGTCCATTCTTGGGTTCTGTGAGTCTGCTGCTGTTTTGTTCCTTCAGTTTTTTTCTTTGTTCTTATACTCCACATATGAGTAAAATCATTTGATGCTTGTCTTTTTCGGCTCGGCTTATTTCACTGAGCAGAATACCCTCTAGTTCCATCCATGTTGTTGCAAATGGTAGGATTTGTTTTCTTCTTATGGCTGAATAATACTCCATTGTGTATATGTACCACTTCTTCTTTATCCATTCATCTACTGATGGACACTTAGGTTGCTTCCATTTCTTGGCTTTTGTAAATAGTGCTGCAATAAACATAAGGGTGCATCTGCCTTTTTCAAATTGGGCTGCTGCATTCTTAGGGTAAATTCCTAGGAGTGGGATTCCTGGGTGAAATGGTATTTCTATTTTGAGATTTTTGAGGAACCTCCGTACTGCTTTCCACAATGGTTGAACTAATTTGCATTCCCACCAGTAGTGTAGGAGGGTTCCCTTTTCTCCACATCCTCGCCAACATTTGTTGTTGTTTGTGTTTTGAATGTTGGCCATTCTCACGGGTGTGAGGTGATATCTCATTGTGGTTTTAATCTGCATTTCTCTGATGATTAGCGATGTGGAGCATCTTTTCATGTGCCTGTTGGCCATCTGAATTTCTTCTTTAGAGAACTGTTTATTCATGTCCTCTGCCCATTTCTTAATTGGATTATTTGCTTTTTGTTTGTTGAGGTGCGTGAGTTCTTTATATATTTTGGATGTCAACCACTTATTGGATATGTCATTTATGAATATATTCTCCCATGCTGTAGGATGTCTTTTTGTTCTACTGATGGTGTCCTTTGCTGTACAGAAGCTTTTCAGCTTGATATAGTCCCACTTGTTCATTTTTGCTTTTGTTTCCCTTGTGAGGGAGATATGTTCATAAAGAAGTCGCTCATGTTTATGTCCAAGACATTTTTGCCTATGTTTTTTTTCTAAGACTTTTATGGTTTCATGACTTACATTCAGGTCTTTGATCCATTTTGAGTTTACTTTTGTGTTATGGGGTTAGACTGTAGTCCAGTTTCATTCTCTTACATGTAGCTGTCCAGTTTTTCCAACACCAGCTGAAGAGGCTGTCATCTCCCCATTGTATATCCAAGGCTCCTTTATCAAATATTAATTGACTGTATATGTTTGGGTTAATGTTTGGATTTTCTATTCTGTTCCACTGGTCTGTGGGTCTGTTTTTGTGCCAATACCAACTTGTCTTGATTTCTGTGGCTTTGTAGTAGAGCTTGAAGTCAGGGAGCATAATTCCCACTATTTTATTCCTCCTTCTCAGGATTGCTTTGGCTATTCGGGGTCTTTTGTGGTTCCATATGAATTTTAGAATTATTTGTTCCAGTTCATTGAAGAGAACTGTTGGTAGTTTGATAGGGATTGCATTGAATCTGTAGATTGCTTTAGGTAGTATAGCCATTTTGACAATATTTATTCTTCCTAGCCAAGAGCATGGGATGCATTCCATTTGTTAGTGTCCTCTTTAATTTCTCTTAGGAGTGCCTTGTAGTTTTCAGAGTACAGGTCTTTCACTTTCTTCATTAGGTTTATTCCTAGGTATTTTATTCTTTTTGATGCAATTGTGAATGCAATTGTTTTTCTTATTTCTCTTTCTGTTAGTTCATCGTTAGTGTATAGGACAGCAACAGATTTCTGTGTGTTAATTTTGTATCCTGCAACTTTGCTGAATTCAGATATTAGTTCTAGTAGTTTTGGAGTGGAGTCTTTAGTGTTTTTTTTATGTACAATATCATGTCATCTGCAAATAGTGACAATTTGACTTCTTCTTTACCAATCTGGATGCCTTGTATGTCTTTGTTTTGTCTGATTGCCATGGCTAGGACCTCCAATACTATGTTGAATAACAGTGGAGAGAGTGGGAATCCCTGTCTTTTTCCCAATCTTAGATAAAAAGCTTTCAGCCTCTCGCCGTTAAGTATGATGTTAGCTGTGGGGTTGTCATATATGGCCTTTATGATGTTGAGGTACTTGTTGTCTATACCCATTTTGTTGAGAGTTTTAATCATGAATGGACACTGAATTTTGTCAAATGCTTTTTCAGCATCTATGGAGATGATCATGTGGTTTTTATTCTTCTTTTTGTTGATGTGGTGGATGATGTTGATGGATTTTCGAATGTTGTACTATCGTTGCATCCCTGGGATGAATCCCACTTGATCATGGTGTATCATCCTCTTGATGTATTTTTGAATTCGGTTTGCTAATATTTTGTTGAGTATTTTTGCATCTACGTTCATCAGGGATATTGGTCTGTAATTTTCTTTTTTGGTGAGGTCTTTCCCCGGTTTTGGTATTAGAGTGATGCTGGCTTCATAGAATGAGTTTGGAAGTATTCCCTCCTCTTCTATTTTTTGGAAAACTTTAAGGAGTATGGGTGTTATTTCTTCTCTATATGTCTGGTAGAATTCAGAGGTGAATCTGTCTGGTCTGGGGGTTTTGTTCTTGGGTAGTTTTTTGATTACCAATTCAATTTCGTTGCTGGTGATTGGTCTGTTTAATTTTTCTGTTTCTTGCTTGGTCAGTCTTGGAAGGTTGTATATTTCTAAGAAGTTGTCCATTTCTTCTATGTTTTCCAGCTTGTTAGCATATAGATTCTCATAATATTCTCTTATAATTCTTTGTATTTCTGTGGGGTCTGTCGTGATTTTTCCTTTCTCATTTCTGATTCTGTTTTTGTGTGTAGATTCTCTTTTTCTCTTAATGAGTCTGGCTAGGGGTTTGTCTATTTTGTTTATTCTTTCAAAGGACCAGCTCTTGGTTTTATTGATTTTTTCTATTGTTTTATTCTTCTCAATTTTATTTATTTCTTCTCTAATCTTTATTATGTCCCTCCTTCTGGTGACTTTGGGCCTCATTTGTTCTTCTTTTTCCAATTTCAGTAATTGTGTCTTTAGACTATTCATTTGGGAATGTTCTTCCTTCTTTAAATAGGCCTGGGTGGCAATATACTTTCCTCTTAGAACTGCCTTTGCTGCGTCCCACAGGAGTTGTGGCTTTGTGTTGTTGTTGTCATTAGTTTCCATATATTCTTTGATTTCTGTTTTGATTTGGTCATTAACCCATTGATTAATTAGGAGAATGTTGTTAAGTCTCCATGTATTTGTGAGTCTTTTTGATTTCTTTCTAAAATTTATTTCAAGTTTTATACCTTTGAGATCTGAGAAGTTGGTTGGTAGAATTTCAATATTTTTGAATTTACTGATGTTCTTTTTGTGGCCTAGTATGTGGTCTATTCTGGAAAATGTTCCATGTGCACTTGAGAAGAATGTGTATCCTGCTACTTTTGCGTGCAGAGTTCTGTAGATATCTGTTAGGTCCATCTGTTCTAGTGTGTTGTTCAGTGCCTCTGTGTCTTTACTTATTCTCTGTCTGGTTGATCTGTCCTTTGGAGTGAGTGTTGTGTTGAAGTCTCCTAAAATGAATGCATTGCTTTCTATTTCCTCCTTTAATTCTGTGAGTATTTGTTTCACATATGCTGGTGCTCCTGTGTTGGGTGCATATATATTTATAATGGTTATATCTTGTTGTTGGACTGATCCATTTATCATTATGTAATGTCCTTCTTTATCTCTTGCTACTTTCTTCGTTTTGAAGTCTGTTTTGTCTGATACAAGTACTGCAACACCTGCTTTTTTCTCTTTGTTGTTTGCATGAAATATCTTTTTCCATCCCTTCACTTTTCGTCTGTGAATATCTTTGGGTTTGAGGTGAGTCTCTTGTATGCAGCATATAGATTGGTGTTGCTTTTTTATCCGTTCTGTTACTCTGTGTCTTTTGATTGGTGCATTCAGTCCATTTACATTTAGGGTGATTATCAATAGATATGTACTTATTGCCATTGCTGGCTTTAGATTCGTGGTTACCAAGGGTTCAAGGGTTGCTTCTTTACTATCTAACAATCTAACTTAACTTTCTTGTTAAGTTATTGTAAACACCATCTGATGTTTCTTTATTTCTCTCTGTTCTTATTCTTCCTCCTCCATTCTTTATATACTAGGTGTTTTATTCTTTGCCTTTAGTTAGTATTTGGATGGTCTGCTTTCTTTGCTATGATTTTATTTTTCTGGTGACATCTTTTTAGCTTTAGGTGTGCTTCCATCTAGAGCAGTCCATTTAAGATATCCTGTAGTGGTGGTTTATGAGGCAAAGTCTCTCAGCTTTCGTTTGTCTGGAAATTGTTTAATCCCTCCATCATATTTAAATGATAATCATGCTGGATACAGTATTCTTGGTTCGAGGCCCTTCTGTTTCATTATGTTAAATATATCATGGCTTTCTCTTCTGGTGTGTAAGGTTTTTGATAAGAAGTCTGATGATAGTCTGATGGGTTTTCCTTTGTACGTGATCTTTCTTCTCTCTCTAGCTGCCTTTAATACTCTGTCTTTTTCTTTGGTCTTTGCCATTTTAATTATTATGTGTCTTGGTGTTGTCTTTCTTGGGTCCCTTGTGTTGGGAGATCTCTGGGCTTCCGTGGACTGTGAGACTATTTCCTTCTCCAGCAAGGGAAAGTTTTTAGCAATTATTTCTTCAAAGACACTTTCTATCCCTTTTTCTCTCTCTTCTTCCTCTGGTACTCCTATAATGCAAATATTGTTCTGTCTGGATTGGTCACACAGTTCTCTTAATATTCTTTCATTCCTAGAGATCTTTTTATCTCTCTCTGCCTCAGCTTCTCTGTATTCCTGTTCTCTGATTTCTATTCCATTAACAGTCTCTTGCATCTCATCCCATCTGCTGTTAAGCCCGTCGATCGCTTGTCTGATTTCTGCATTATCTTTCCTCACTTCCCTCAGTTCCTCCCTCAGCTCTTGCACATTTCTCTGTAGATCCATCAGCGTGGTTATGACTTTTATTCTGAATTCTTTTTCAGGAAGACTGTGCATTTCCAACCCTTCAGGCTCCCTCTCTCGGGTTATCTGGTTCATCTTAGTCTGGACCATATTCCTCTGTCTTTTCATGGCTATAGAAGTGGTCACTGGTAGTTGCCACGTATGTCAGCTGGGCTCTTTAAGACTTGAAAAAGAAAAAAATAGAGAGAAAGAAAAGAAAAAAGAAAGAGGAGAAAAAACAAAAAAGAAAACAAAACAAAACCAAAAAACAAAACACACAAAACGCCCACCCGGAGTAGATTCTGTGGCGATGCTGTAGGTGGCACTGTTGCTCCACTATTCCGCAGCCCTGGCTGTGCCGCTCCGTAGGGCCCTTTATAGCTCTGCCTCGCAGGGTGCTGTGTCCTCTCAGGTGTAGCTGCACGCTGTGCGTTTTCCTGTGTATTCTGGTCTCTCTTTTAGGAATAGTTGTATTTGCTGTATTTTCATATATATATATAGTTTTGGGAGGAGATTTCTCTCACCCTGCTCACGCCGCCATCTTCCCAGAAGTCTCTGTATGGAGAGTATTTTTATCATTGGATAAAAGCTAAAAATTCAATTATTTCTTTATGAATGCATATTTTTATCAAAACATTTTTACTACAGTGAAGAAAATACTGTGGGTTAAAAAAACTTGTAGAACTTAGAAGTTCTGTAAATAATAAAATGTTGAGTTGTTCAAAAGATGGTAAGATGATAGAATACTGGTAAAACTGTGGCTTCATAGGTTATGTTGGAAATGAAGAACATTTTTGCTAACAGTGAATGAAATAAATGACAATGAATAAATAAAACTCTGTAGTGGTAACATTTTAATCCTTGTACATACACTGAAAGTTTGGGAAGTGTTATTGAAATAGGAATTTTAATGTTATAATTTAGTCTCTTGTGTTCACACTTCTGCCCTACCTAACAGTAGCCTGTCTTCAAAGAATGAAGGAAGGAGAATCAGTGCAGTGTGATTGTGTTACTTTGTTTTATTAGTCTGCTTTTCTGATCATGGGAATCAAACCTATTTGCTTATCAATTATACACATTCCTATGTCTTGATGAGCCTTAGTGTTAGCATATGTAATATTCTTTCATTAATGTTTCAACACATCATGACAAAGGTACATGTTTTTTCATGATTTTTTTTTTTTGGTTGTTTAAGTATATATTTGTGTGTCCTTGGTTGTAAAGTAAAAAGTATATTCGCTGCTGGGGTACAGTATTATAGAAGTTTGGAAAACACTATTTTAAGAGGTCCCTCCAACACAGTGGCTGCCTAAGTGTGTGTGCATTTTGTCCATATATTTATATATATTAGATCTTTGGCATATGAGGTGGAACGTTTGTAGTTTCAGTAACTACTAAGCATCCTCAGAGAACATGACCATGTAATAACTTATTATTCAGCTAAAGCACCAATTTGAAAGATACACACTTCTAGACTTGGTGAATAACCACTCAATATCCATATTTCTTTAAAAAATTTTTTTATATTGAGATGCATACAATAATACCCATATCTTAGTATACAGCTGGGTGAATTTTGACATGTGTACACTCCTGTGACTATTGCCCAGATTCAAGATACCAAACATTCTCACCAATGTTTTTCTCTATCACCTATTTATGCATTCCTCTAAGCCCCTCCCCTATGGCAACCACCAGTCTATTTTCCGTGTTTATGAGTCTATTTCTGTTTTGTTTGTTTGTTTTGTTTTTGAGATTCCACCTATGAATGAAATCATGTTGTACTTGTCTTTCTAACTTATTTCACTTAGCATAATACTTTTTAGGTCCATCCATGTTGTCACAAATGGCAAAATTTCATTATTTTTTATGGCTGAGTAATAGTCCATTATATATATATGCCACATCCTCTTTATCCATTCATCTATCAGTGGACACTTAGATTTCTTCCACATCTTGGGTATTTAAATAATGAGGGGATAAACATGGTACATATATCTTTTTGCATTAATGATTTTGTTTTCTTAGGGTAAATTCTTAGAAGTGGAATTGCTGGGTCTTACAATATTTCCATTTTTAGTTTTAGGAACCTCCTTATTGCTTTCCATAGCGGCTGCACCATTTTGCATTCCCTCCCACAGTGTAAGAGCGTTCCCTTTTATCCTCGCCAGCACTTGTTATTTCTTGTCTTGTTGATATTTGCTATTCTGACAAGTGTGTGGTGGTATCTCATTGGGGTTTTGATGTGCATCTCCCTGATGATTAGTGATGTTGAGCATCTTTTCATGTGGCTGTTGGTCATCTGTATGTTTTCTTTGGAGAAATATGTGTTTGGGTCCTCTGCCCATTTTTTAATCAGATAATTTTTTGGTGTTGATTTGTATAAGTTCTTATATCAATATCCATATTTCAGTGCTTTTTGTGTTTCTCTAATTGTTCTTATCCAGTATGGGAGTGTTTCTTTATGAAAATTGCCCTACAAAGAGATCAACCATTAGAGCTAGAGACGAACATGAAGGGAAAGAGGTGAGTCTTAGCTTGGATACTCACATTCCTGGGGTTCTACAGTTATGGACTCCACCTGAGGGCTCTGCATCCTATAGGTGTATTTGGGGTGGGTGGCGGGGCTCTGGCTCATTTCTAGTTGAGTGCTGGCATCCCTATATTCCATCCTCACATGGAGTCACCTGTGAACCCAGCTTTTGGGAGCAGAAAGGGGAAATCTTAATTTCTTTCTTTTATCACATACAGCATCTCTCTCTCCTCTGCCCAGGCAATCGGGCTATGCAGAGAGATCCTTCTAGCCTGCTTACAAGGCCCCAGAAACCTGCCCAAGACTCTCTCTTCTCTTTGGAAATTCCTATGTTGGTCTCCAAACTAAAGACCCCTTTGGCTAAGCCATCAACTTTCCTGTTATATATCTAAGCAGAGATTGATTGATGGCAGGTATATTCTGAACTGTGTTGTTTCCTATAGACATCTAGGAATTTCTAAATGATCTTAGTTTCAGAATGATAGTATAAGTCTGTGCTAAAAAAGGCAGTATTATGCTGGCAAGATTTAGTGATTTTGGTTTTAAACTAGTCACTAATTTTTATTGCTAGGGCATGAAAAAAATAAGCAAAATGAATTACAGCCTTGAGGGCTGTATTGATTTGTCAAATTGAAATCATTTTTAAAGCAATGGAATAGGTGATCAAACCTAATTTTTTTAAAACATGTTTTTGTTCCCAGAAATTAAAAAAATTCAAATCTTTAACTACCTTATGTATAATTGAAACACTTACCAGTATAGTTCATATGTTGGAAAAAGGACTGTCTTAGGGATGAATATGTGACATTCTTTCTGGAGTTACTGCAAGAGGCCAATCCCTGGGAAAGAGATGGGTCGCTGGGGCAGTAAGGAGGAACAGACAAGGGAGAGAAGAATGTTCAGCAGCCAGCAGGAGATCACACCAGGCTTGTGAGAGGCATGATATATTATTAGTACTCTTTCCTTTTCCTTTTATTTTCTTCTCTTTCCTTCCATTTCAAATTTCTGTCCTGTGCCACTTCTTTTTTTCTTTCTTTTCTTAACTCCTCTCTTTAATCCCCTTCAGTGCTTTCGCTTCCTTTCTCTACCTCTGCTTCTAGCGAGTGCTCCTTTCTTTCAATTCTCTATGCCTTTTTATTCTTCCCTTAATCCCCTATTTCTCAGCTCCACTGTCCTGCCCCCACTTTTCCTCCTCTCCCTTCAGTGCATCTTTTCTGTTGGCCTCAACTCACCTTCTGTTCTTGTCCCTTTATCCCTTCTCTCATGATGTAAGCAGCATTTGCTCACTTGGATTATCTAGAATGATAGCATTTAGGTTCCTGGCATATTTTACATAATCAAGGAGAGCATGGTTGGGAGCAGAGCAGACTTATGAAGGCATATCAAGAGGTATGCAGAGAAGTGGCAGCCTGAGGTGGGAGACTGACATTGTGAGGCATTGTTGTGTGATTGGTCAGAATGTGGAACAAAAGCAAATTTTTAAGTACATTTTAAAATAAGGTTTACTATAAAAACCTATTTTAAAGTATATTTAAAATTATTGAATCAGATTTCATGCTCCCTATTCATAATTTTTCTTCCAAATATTTCAGATATGTAATGAATTCCAAAGTACAAAATATCACAAATATATCAATACTGTGTAATTCTTAAAGACTCCAAAACAGACTTGAGCAGAGTTGATTGTGATCTCATAAAAAGTTACCCAAGTTCCCTAATACAAGTCTATAAAATGAATATATCTTCACATAGCTGTGGAGAGGACTGGGTGCAATTCAAGAGGAAAAACTACCAGCACATAACGTGTGCTCTCCATGATTGTTTTCTTGCCTCCGCTTTCATCCTTTAAATGTTTTAATGAATTGTTAGGTGCTGTCATACACACCCCAGATGCAGTGGCTTAGATTGAATTGTTTCCTCACTTGTGTATCATACCTTTGTGGGTGTTTCTGGTCAACGTGGAGGCTCTGCTCCAGTCACTCAGGGAATGACTGACTGACAGAGCCTCTGCTGTCTTCACAGGGCTTCCTAGGTCACCGTGGTTATCAGTTTCCAGCTGATTGAAGAGAAAACGGAGTAAAGAACGTGTAACTACTTCTGAACTGTCTTGGCCTAGAAATGATACATCATTTCCATTCATATTCCATGATTAAAAACTAGTCATATTTCTTAACCTGGATACACTGGGTTTTAGGGGGAGTATATGCTGGAAAATAGAGTTCTACATGGGGCAGCTGCTTCCCAGGAATAATTCTGTTGTGTTGCGGGAAGCATGCCTTTTGGTGGACAGTGCGTGCCTCTGATACATCCTTCCTCTCACCCTTTGCCCCAGTACACTAAGTTCTGCCCTCCTTCATTCTTCATTCTATTCCCCTGCTTTGAAGCCAGAGAACCTAGATGATGTAATGCACAATGGATATGAACTGGTTGGGAAAGGAACTGAACCTGGAGGGGTCCTCGGAATGGGGATTGGCAAGAGAAATAAAGGAATCAGAGAGCTGAATAAGGTTGTGAAGTTAGTAGATATTTGTTGAATAAATGGATAATGAATAAACAGTGAAGTAGGGGTGAAGTAGTCAGAACTGCAAGAATGGTAGCATTTGGCCATAGCTGGGGTGTGGGGAACTAATACTTTACAGGTAGAACAATTCTAAATGAGGAATGTCCTTTGAAGCATTGCTTGAGGAGAATGGAGGTGAGGGTAACTGGTGCTGAGTTTGCTGGGAGGAAAGGCTGTGAAGGAGCCATCCATCTAGGCAGTGGACACAGTGATGGCAGGGTTTGGGCTAGTGCAGAGTCACTGGGCATTGGAGATGGGCCTCATGTCTCACCAGTGACACTGATCACCACATGCACCGCAACCAGTGTCATGCATATAATCCCACTGCCATAAGCCTGAAGGTGTCTACACTGAACACAGGGTTGTTTTTAAGGTGCAAGAACATTTCTTATTCTAGTTCAGGTAGAGCAGCTAAGGAAGACTTTTTAGAGACAAAAGGAGGGTGACCCAGTGAGAGCATTTGGTCATTTCTTCTTGGGCAAATAGACTTTGACAGAATTCCACTTTCAATTGCTACTACCCACTTCTTGACTCAGAGAGAGGATGGGACTCAAGGATCATACCGTTTTCTGTAGTGCTTAATTTTCCACAGGCGGGAGCTAGATTGCTCACATACCCAAAAGGCACTGGTCACCCCCCAGTGGAGTCTCACATTGTGAATCCCCAGGACAGTATTCTACAGTTCGGTAGACACATTGCCCTAGAGCTGCAATGAGAAGAAATGATAGTCTTGCTTAACTAGAAAGAAAAACCTTTTTAACAAATTTCTGAGTGCCATCCACTGTGCACATAGGTACAACTGCAATACGTAAGACACGGGGAGAACAAGCCAGAGGCACAGTGCCCAGCGGAGTGCAAGCACTTGTCGGAGGTGCCACGGGAAGGACTGGAATGCAGTCAAGAGAACATAGAGAATTGCGGAGTGTGTTAACAAAAAGAGCATTGAATGGGACAAAATAATTGAATTGGTGGTAAAAAGGTGTTCAGAGCTTAGAGAAGTCCACAGCAAAATGCCAGCTGAATCGGTGCTGCAAGGTCACATTTTCAGCTGGTGCAAGCTCTGTGTTGTGCTACCTACTTGGAGGAGGCTGGAATAATGTTTCTTGTGCTAGGCAGTTAGACAGGATTTTAGAGTTGGCATGTCTAATAGTGCTTTATTCCTCCCTAACAAGGAAATATTTGAGCCTTTGTATATTAACCACAGAAAAGAGGCATTTGAGAGAACCTTTGCCAGTCTTTATAATGTCATCCCATTTATAGTATCAGTGTCTCTGCATGCCTGCCTCTCTCTGTCTGTCTGTCTGCCTCTCTTCCTTTCTCCATCTGTCTCTCTCAGGTGGAGAGAATAAGATAAACCCTGGAAGGATGTAGTATCTTCAGAGGAAGCTGTGGCTCCATGCAAGCCCAGTCTTACCAATAGAGACTGAAGAATGAGAAAAGCAGAGTCTCTTTCAATGGCCTTTCACTCAGCATTTCCACTTAACCCTTTCAACTCTCAGAAAAATAAAATTTTATATGGTTTTCATACTTTCTGTGAGTTTCACCTTTAGCTCATAAGTGACACATTCAGTTCTTGGTCACATTCTCAAAAGAGGAATAAGGGCGGTGACCCTCCGTCCTCTGCTGTTAGTATTCTCAGTGGGTGAAATCAGCTGCCGTCTTGCTGCCAATATTCCTGTGTAGCTCAAGAGCTGCCAGCCCAGCTAATAACCTCCTATAAGTATGATATCCTAAAAGCAAGAGTGTTTTATGCAGGACATGAAGTATAGATTGTTTCCACCTCCTCAAGTGGTCTGGGGTCTAAGAACTTAGAATAGTTAAATGCTGGTGTAAACTGCCTCTGCACTCCTGACGTTATCACCCTGATAAACATAAGGCTGCATAATCGGCTGTTTGGGCTTCTGCATTTTCTCTCGTCATAAATCAGGGCTGGGTGACAGGGGATCAGAACAAGGAGCTGCAGCAAAGGAGTCCTCGGCATGTTGAGGTCATGGCTTATGGGTCAGTGGCAAACAGGCCAAGTAAAAATGTCAGGGTGCTCTGGGATCTGAGACCAGAAAGCTAGAATGGTAAGGATGGGCCAGTAAGGGTCCTCCAGGGATGAAAGACAAATGGCTGGAGACTAGGGAGCTGCTGTGAATGGTGCAGTTTATACCTTACACAAAGACTCCTGGAAGTGGGGCTGCAATCCGGCCTGTGTTGTGCCTGCCAAATCTTCACTTTGCTGCAGGACTGTGCCTTCCAAAAGAAAACACCCATGGATTATCAAGTTGTGGGGTCATTAGGATTCATCTGTCCAGAGGGGAGTGTCTCTCTGCTTCTGCAGAGGCCAAGAATAGGCTAGCAGTAGCTCTGCCAGAGAATCTTATTACTGTAGATGTCCAGAATTTATTTATTTTACATAACTGAAACTCATCCCCTTTGACCAATACCTTAACCATTTTCCCCTCCCAAGCCCATGGCAACTACCATTTTACTCTCTACTTCTAGGTGTTTGACTATTTTAGATTCCACAGATAGGTGAGATCATGCAGTATGTGTCTTGCTGTGTCTGGCTTATTTTACTTGCATTATGTCCTCCCAGTCCATCCATGTTGTCACAAATGACAGGATTTCCTTCTTTTCTAAAGCTGAATAATATTTCATTGTATGAAAAAATATACATCACTGAACATGAGAGAAATGTAAATCCAAACCACAATGAGTACCATCCCCACACCTGTTCGAATGGCTGTTATCAGAAAAATAAAGGGCGACAAGTGTTGGTGAGGATGTGGAGAAAAGGTAGCTCTGATGCACTGTTGGTGGGAATGTAACTTGGTGCAGCCACTGTGGAAAACAGTATAAAGGTCCCTCAAAAAATTAAAAATAGAATTATCATTTGATCCAGCAATTCTACTTCTGGGTAGTTATCCAAAGGAATTGAAATATGGATCTCAAAGAGACATTTGCACTTCTATGCTCATTGTAGCATTGTTCACAATTGCTAAGATGTGGAAAAAACCTAAATTTCCATCAATAGATGAACGGATATAGAAAACGAGGCCATCTCTTTAGCATGATGTTAAATAAGTGGTTTTTAGAAAGCTTATTAAATATTTAGATAGGATTAGACACTGTCAAGTGTTATCAATGTAATAACATGAAGGACATTTAAACACTAAAGCAGTTTCTGCTTCAGCTTTTGGGATTCTCTGTGGCTTTCAGTTGCTGATCTCAGAGGTCCTGGCCCAAGCCCCATCTGTGGGAAGGAGTAATGAAGATCCCTGGTTGTGGGCAGGGGGAGGTGGGCAGCAGCAGCTCCTGTGAGTCTTCCCTAGGTTTCTCTGTATCTTCACTGCAAAAACACATTTGGTTCCAGGTTCTTAGATTAAATTTTTTTCTTAGCTGAAGCTGGGATAGGAGAGCTTAGGTCCACATGTCAGTTTGGGAGACATGGGGATTTTTTTTTAGGGAAAAGCAGATTTTTATGAAACTTTGAGGCAGACCATAGGGTGAACTTAGAACTCTCATGATATCCTGCGATATCTGGAAGCAATAGGGAACCCTTACAGGGCAGGATAAAGCAAGGAAAATGCTGGAGGTCTGAGTCTAGCTGATGTTTTCCCCTTAGTTTCTGGAACAAAAGGAGTGCAGCTGACCCTTGCCATTGAGAGTTTTCTCCAGAACTCTCGGGGCTAGCTCAACCCTAGTTATCTTGCCATTTTACGTCTATGTGTAAGATGAGAGATGAACATATTCTTCCTGGGCCTCTTCTGAGAATGTCAAAGGCAAAGGTAAGGGAATAGAAGGATTTTTCCCAGTTCTGTTGCCACTTTACTAAATGCAACCTTCCCTCTCCCTTCCCACACCCATGTACACCCCAAAACACTTTAATTAGAGAAAAGACAGAGCACCTCCTTTTCGTATGACATCCCATGAATGTCATTCTTGTCTAGACTATGTTGATCTCATGTCTGACCACAGAAACCTCTTACTCATACAACATCCAACTCTTAGGTCTACATCTCTTCCTCCCCTCCCAACTGCCATCGCCAGAGTAGACCAACAAGCGTCACCATGCTACATCCTTTGTTCATTTTCCTTTTGTCTTTTTCTTGCACAGGAGTCTCAGCCCTCTTCTAGCACTTTGAATCTCCCCTACATAATTTCTCTTTTAGTTGCCAATATTTGAGTAATATCTTCCCATCAATGCAACTCACCTTTTGATTTGTTCTTGTACACTTATCAGGAGCAGGCTCCTCCGTTCTGCATCCTTTCAGGTGCAATGGCTAGGCAACTTTCTTCTGTTCACCTGGATCCCATCGTAGGATATTCAGCTAACCCCACTTCTGTGTAACTGTTAATCAGCCAATACCAATATTGTGAGGTTATCACAGTTTTGGGGTGCCAAATATTGAAGTTGGAAGAGAAAACAAATTCTGAATCACCCAACATCTATTTCATCTCTTTAGCAAGAGCTACCTTGTATTATAATTGACATGCTTTCTCTTTGGCATTGAAATCATTGCCAGGACCCAGGGATGGGAGGAAGCAGAGGCTTTGGAGTAACTATTGCTGTTAGTTAATAAGGACCCCTCCATGGTAATCTAGATAGAAACAACATTTGCATGAAGCAGAAAAATCACCTTACCCTGCTCTTCATATTTTCTTCTTTATCATTTTGTCTTTGTTGTCTTACTACCTATATTTATTTCTTCCAGTTCTTAATTTTTCTTTCTCTGTTTTATAGCTCCACTAGGTTATGAGCAAATGAGTTCAAGGGTAGTAGCTGCCTAGTGTAAACTCCATAGCACTTAGTAGGAAGACAGACATGTTCGGGTTTAGAATTATCATACATGATTCAATATGCCCTTATGTAAAAATTTGTATAATGTAAAATAATGTAAAAATATATTTTACAATAAAATATATTATAAAAATATGTACAATATATGTAAAAATAAAGACATTTCATCAGGGAGTGATAAGTTTAATAAGTGACTTTAATTGTTATCACAATTTTTAGTTCATACATAGCTATCCTTATTGCATAGCTGTTTCCTAGATAAGATTATAACATTATGGGATTTACTTAATTAGAGTTAGTTTTTTCCTGTTTTGAATATCAAAATGACTTTCATGTTCCCATAAAACAAAAAATTCACCATAGCTTACAATCAAGATGTGCATTAATTTGTACATGAAAGGTAATCCCTTGATTGAAAAAGGCTAATTGGGGTTAGCTTCTGTTAGTACAAACTCAGGAAATAGCTTTGACAGATTTTAGCAAATGGATAAATCCCTTCTTCAAACTTCCCATGATGAAGCATATCTTCCAGTTGTATATCTTTTAAAGAATTTAATGCATAAAGAAAAAATCTTATCAGGCATAAAATGTTGGTCCATTTCCTCTAGATATGGATAATGTATTCTCTATCCTATTAACAGAGATTGGACTCATGCAGACGAAAGAGAGGGTGTTCCACTGGGTTTTTTTCCTTTCTTTTGCCTATTTATGTCATTTTGGTTTTAAGACTAACAAAATAAAGCTTAAATTGCTTCCTCACTGCAAACACCCCATCTATCACCTAATTCTTATGGTACTGTTTATGGATACATGTCTCCACTTCACTTCTCAGAAATTATTTTTAAGATCTATTTACTTATTATTCTAAAAAATATAATTTCTTTTGGAAGAGCATAATGGCTATTGAAAAAACTACCATCTCTTCTAAAAAACAAAAGACCTAATTGTTGACATTAAAGGTTAGCTTATAAAACATCTTCAGGTTGGGCACACCTGTGAAATGCAACAATAAGGCTTTCAATGCATTTAACTGTATAGCATTTAAAATTGTTAAGCATTTAGAAAGCTAACACAGTAATATAGGAGTGGGGTGATGAGAGTCTGAACTATGCTGGGGACTGAAGTATTTTGATGTT
This sequence comes from Smutsia gigantea, assembly GCA_032199065.1. Classification (NCBI taxonomy): domain Eukaryota; kingdom Metazoa; phylum Chordata; class Mammalia; order Pholidota; family Manidae; genus Smutsia; species Smutsia gigantea. The sequence goes on along the minus strand of JAVSCE010002356.1, from coordinate 66,257 downwards.
GATGAACAACATCAAAAATAAAACAAAAAAAAATAGATGGGAACTAGAGACTGGATGTATTTAATGGAGAGAGAAATGGAGTAGTCAGAGATGACTCTGGGATTTAGAGAGTGAACTATGATATTAGTATGGCCAGAATGATCAAGTAAGTCCCTGGTTTGGAGGGTTTGCAAAAGTTCAGTTTGAGATAACCGAGAAGGACATGCTTGAATGGAATAGGTAGTAGGAACTAGAAATGAGATTGTAGCTATAAAAGCTGATCAGAACTAGAGCTTTAGATTGGAGGGTCCCTCCATTGGCATGAATTTAAATAGCATTAGTTCTTTTCATTTATCCTTTTTCACTACTTTGTTGGCTTCCTTGTGCTTTGGTTCAAAGAAGTATTTAATTAAAACAAGGGAAAAATACTAAATTTACGGACCTTTGATTGATGAACTGGCTGATTAGTTAGCTGGCTGGTTGGTTGATTTATTGATTGATTCATTCATTCCTGGGAGCCTCATGAACTAGGGAAAGTGTTGGTTTGAATACAGTATTCAATGAGACATGACTTCACCTCTGAGGAGCTTATAATATAGTGAGTTGGGAGAATTTTGTATACCTACTGCTGTCCAACAAAACCAAAAACTTAGTTGCTTAAACAATTATTTATTTGTTCATGAGTCTGTAATTTGGGTAGGGTTTCATGGGGGTAATTTGTCTCTGTTCATACAGAACATCCAAAATGACTTTTTCACTCCCAAATATAATGCCTTAGCTGGGATAGCTGAAGAATGAGGTGATGCTTGAGCTGAGTTTTGAAGGACAAATACAAGAGATAAGGGAAGAGAATGAGCAGTAAAGAGTAAGAAATGATATATGGTAGGCTGGGAAATAGTAAACAATATGATACATTCAAGGGATCTCCAAGCAGGCCAATGCTGTGAAGGAGCCAGAAGGAGGGCAGAAAAAAGAGTATGTCATAATTATAGGAAGTAAGGCTACAGAAATAAGCAGGGATAGATTGCAAAGGGTCATGTTTGTTGAACCAGAAAGAACCTAAAGCAGAGGATATTGATGATACCAAGTTGAGAGTCTATTGAGGATGAGGAGTTTATAGAAAATGAGAAGGAGCAGGCAGAGGTAGGAAACAAAGCTGAGAGTTCTCATGAAAATCAGAGGAGGAGATTGTTTTAAGGGCACATGATCAACAGGATCACATGCTCTTGAGAGCTCAAGAAAGATGAGGAGTGAGAAGTGTCAGATTTAGAAATGAGAAGTGGTGGTTGATGTCCTTAGCAAGACCAGGTTTAGTAGAGAAGCCAGATTACAAATGGACTGAGTACTTAAGAAGTAAAGAAATAAAAGGGAGGAGAGAGAGAACAGTAGCTAGAGAGAGTTGATTTGTTTGTTTAAAATGGGAGAGGCCTTAGCATACTGTGAAAAGTAACTGGTAAATAACAAGCAAAATACATTTATTAAGTGCTTACTTTGTCCCTGGATGAAGACATGGAAGTCAGAGAAACTTAGCAATTTGTTCAAAGTTACAAAGTTAGGAAGGGAACAGGTGGGTTTGAACCCAGGTCTCATTTTCCAGAGCTCACGCTGTCAGCCATTGTGCTCTTAACCACTATATATGACGATGGAGGTTTGGCGGGGCAGGTAGGTGGTAGTGGCAGTAATGGTGGTGGTGGTGGTGGTGGTGTGCTAAAGAAGGGGTTCTTCCACTGAATTTTGAAATTGACATTGTATATATGCAGCCTATAATTGTTGGTGCCTTAATTTTCTTACTTATAATAGTTTTATAATGATAGTAATTCATGATCTACATCGTAACTGAGCTAAAAATAAATGATAGCTAAAAATAGCTTTTAAAAATGTGAAGTATGGCTTTTTCCAAGATAGCGGCGTGAGAAGTGAGATAGAGAGCTCCTCCCAAAATCACAAACAGTACAAAAATATAGTTAATAAATACAACTAACCTTCAGAGAGCAACAAGAAAGAAGGCTGAACCAGACTGCATACAGACCTCACAAACGGAGCAGACCTCAAGAAACAGGGTAACGTACAAAAGCCTTAATCTGGCAGAACCCTAGCCCTTTCCCCACCCCAGCTCACCAGCAGGAAGAAGAGAAACGGAGCGTGGGAGGGGGTGAAAGCCTGGGACAGATGGACACCTAGCCCTGGACATCTGCTTTGTGAGCAGAATCCTATACTGTGTGGTGCCTTGGGCATTGGGGAGCTCGGATAGGCAGAGTGCTTGCTAAATTGACACTCTGGCCGTTTGTGGAGGAGGGGATCCACACCCGGCTGCTCTGTGTGGGAGGAAAAGCAGGAAGTCTGAGAGGCTTCCTAGCAGCAAGAGGGCTGCTGCAGGGGTGGGGTTTGCATGGAGCTTGCTGTGCAGGAGAAGGAAGAGCTGGACAAGGTAGTCTGGGTGCGCTCTGCCCAGCTGGTTGGGAACTTTGAGGAGCTTCAGGGGCTCCAACCCCCTGACTGCCTACTCAGCTCCAAGGCCCCCCACTGTGACACACAGCCTGCCAAGCCTTCCTACTGGCCTGCAGGTACCTGCTTACAAACCCGCAGTCACTGCAGGTGCCAGCTAGCCAGAGGGAGGCCCCACCTACAACAGCTAAGATGCAAAGCACAGAAGTTTACCCGTGTGTGCTTGGCCCACTGCCTCTGACACGAGACAGGCACTGCAGACGGGAACAGGCACCAGCTCCGCTCCCCTATGACCCACAACCTCACTCTAGGGGCTGAGCAGCTCCAGAGACTGGAGTTTCTGCACACTAGTGGGCACCACAAAGAAAAATGAAATGTCAAAAGAATATGGTTCAGACAAAAATCTCACAAACCCCAGAAAGAGGGCCACATTAAACCAAACTCAACAATGTTCCTGAAAGAGAGTTCAAAAATAAAAATTATAAACATGCTTATGGAGGTACAGAAAAATATTCAAGACCTCAGGAATGAATTTAGGATGGAGATTCAATCATTAAGAAATACCATATCTGAAGTGAAACATACAATGGAGGGATTTAAAAGTAGACTAGATGTAGTAGATGAGATGGTAAATGGAATAGAAATTAGAGAAGAGTAATACAAAGAAGCTGAGGCACAGAAAGAAAAAAAGATCTCTAAGGATGAAAGAATATTGACAGAACTGTGTGACGAATCCAAACAGAACAATATTCGCATTATAGGGGTACCAGAAGAAGAGAGAGAAAAAGGGATAGAAAATGTCATTGTAATTGCAGAAAACTTCCCCAATATTGGGAAGGAGATAGTCTCTCAAGCCATGGAGGTGCACAGATCTCCCAACACAAGGGACCCAAGGAAGACAACATCAAGACATATAATAATTAAAATGGCAAAGATCAAAGATAAAGACAGACTCTTAAAAGCAGCTAGAGAGAGAGAAAAAAATATCACATACAAAGGAAAACCAATCAGGCTACCATCAGACTTCTCAACAGAAACCTTACAGGCCAGAAGGGAGTGGCATGATATATTTAATGCAATGAAGCAGAAGGACCTTGAACCAAGAAGACTCTACCCGGCAAGGTTATCATTTAAATTTGAAGGAGGTTTTGAACAATTTTCAGATAAGCAAAAGCTGAGAGAATTTACCTCCCACAGACCACTTCTACAGTGCATTTTGGAGGGACTTCTATAGATGGAAGTATTCTTAAGGCTAAACAGATATCATTCAAGGAAAGATAAAGAGTACAGAATATGACTCACAACATACAAAGAATGGAGGAGGAAGAAAACGGAGGGGAAAAAAAAGAACCTTTAGGTTGTGTTTGTAATAGTACATGAAGTTAAATTAGACAGATAGTAAGGGAATTGTCTTTGAACTTTTGGTAACCACAAATCTAAAGCCTGCAATGGCAATAACGACATACCTATCGATAATCACCCTAAATGTAAATGGTCTGAATGCACCAATCAAAAGATATAGAGTTACTGAATGGATAAAAAAACAAGACCCATCTATATGCTGCCTACAAGAGACTCACTTCAAACCCAAAGACTTACACAAACTGAAAGTAAAGGAATGGAAAACGATATTTCATGCAAGTAGTATGAAAAAGCAGGAGTTGCAGAACTTGTATCAGACAAAATAGACTTCAAAACAAAAAAAGTCACAAGAGACAAAGAAGGACATCACATAATGATAAAAGGGTCAGTCCAACTAGCGGATATAACTATTATAAACATCTATGCACCCAACACAGGATCACCTAAATATGTGAAACAAATGCTAACAGAATTAAAGGGGTAAATAGAATGCAATGCATTCATTTTAGGAAACTTCAACACACCACTCACTCCAAAGGACAGATCAACCAGACAGAAAATAAGTAAAGAGAGAGAGGCGCTGAACAACATACTAGAATAGATGGACCTAATGGAAATCTACAGAACACTCCATCCAAAAGCAACAGGATACACATTCTTCTCAAGTCGACATGGAACATTTTCAAGAATAGATCATATATTAGGCCACAAAAAGAACCTCAGTAAATTCAAAAAGATTGAAGTTGTACAAACCAGCTTCTCAGATCACAAAGCTTTGAAACTAGAAATAAATTACACAAAGAAAACAAAAAAGCCCACAAACACATGGAGGCTTAATAACGTGCGCCTAAATAATCAATGGATCAATGACCAAATAAAAACAGACATCAAAAAATATATGGAGACTAAAGACAACAATAATTCAATGCCACAAAATCTGTGGGATGCACCAAAGGCTGTGCTAAGAGGGAAATATATTGCAATACAGGCCTATTTCAGGAAAGAAGAACAATCCCAAAAGAACAGTCTAAACTCACAATTAATGAAACTAGAAAAGGAAGAACAAATGAGGCCCAAAGTCATTAGAAAGAGGGACATAATAAAGATTAAAGCAGAAATTACTAAATTGAGAAGAATAAAACAATAGAAAGAAAAAATGAAAGCAGGAGCTGGTTCTTTGAGAAAATAAACAAAATAGATAAACCCCTAGCCAGACTTATCAAGAAGAAAAGAGAGTCTACACACATAAACAGAATCAGAAATGAGAAAGGAAATATCACTACCGACACCACAGAAATACAAAGAATTATGAGAGAATACTAAGAAAAATTATATGGTAACAAACTGGATAATCTAGAAGAAACGGGCAACTTTCTAGAAAAATACAACCTTCCAAGGCTGACGCAGGAAGAAACAGAAAATCTGAATAGACGAATTACCAGCAAAGAAATTGAATTGGTAATCATAAAACTACCTAAGAACAAAATCTCTGGACCAGATGGTTTCACTGCTGAATTTTATCAAACATTTAGTGAAGACCTATTACCCATCCTCATTAAAGTTTTCCAAGGAGTAGAAGAAGAGGGATAACTCCCAAACTCATTCTACGAAGCCAACATCAAAGTAATACCAAAACCAGGCAAAGACACCACAAAAATAGAAAATTACAGACCAATATCCCTGATGAACATAGATGCAAAAATACTCAACAAAATATTAGCAAACTGAATTAAAAAATACATCAAAAAGATGATCCATCATGATCAAGTAGGATTTATCCCAGGGATGCAAGGATGGTACAACATTTGAAAATCCGTTAACATCAGGCACTACATCAACAAAAAGAAGGACAAAAACCACATGATCATCTCCATAGATGCTGAAAAAGCAATCAACAAAATTCAACATCCATTCACGATAAAAACTCTCAACAAAATGGGTATAGAGGGCAAGTACCTCAACATAATAAAGGCCGTATATGAGAAACCCACAGCCAACATTATACTTAACAGCGAGAAACTGAAAGCTTTTCCTTTAAGATTGGGAACAAGACAAGGATACCCACTCTCCCACTTTTATTCAACATAGTACTGGAGGTCCTAGCCACAGTAATCAGACAACACAAAGAAATAAAAGGCATCCAGATCAGCAAGGAAGAACTCAAACTGTCCCTGATGGCAGATGATATGATATTGTACATAAAAAACCCTGAAGAATCCACTCCAAAACTATTAGATTTAATACCTGAATTCAACAAAGTTGCGGGATAAAAAATTATTACACAGAAATCTATTGCATTCCTATACACTAATGATGAACTAGCAGAAAGAGAAATCAGGGAAAACAATTCCATTCACAATTGCAACAAAAAGAATAAAATACCTAGGAATAAACCTAACCAAAGAAGTGAAAGTCCTATACCCTGAAAACCAGAAGACACTCTTAAGAGAGATTAAAGAGGACACTAATAAATGGAAATTCATCCCATGCTCTTGGCTAGGAAGAATTAATCTTGTCAAAATGGCCTTCCTGCCTAAAGCAATCTACAGATTCAATGCAGTCCCTATCAAAATACCAACAGCATTCTTCAAAGAACTAGAGCAAATAGTTCTAAAATGCATATGGAACCACAAAAGACCCCGAATAGCCAAAGCAATCTGGAGAAAGAAGAATAAAGCAGGGGGGATTACGCTCCCTGACTTCAAGATCTACTATAAAGCTACCGTAGTGAAGACAATTCGGTACTGGCACAAGAACAGACCCATAGACCAGTGGAACAGAATAGAGAGCCCAGATATAAACCCAAGCATATATGGTCAATTAATATATGGTAAAGGAGCCATGGACATACAATGGGGAAATGACAGCCTCTTCAACAGCTGGTGTTGGCAAAACTGGACCGCTACATGTAAGAGAATGAAACCGGATAACTGTCTCACCCCATACACAAAAGTAAACTCAAAATGGATCAAAGACCTGAATATAAGTCATGAAACCATAAAACTCTTAGAAAAAAACGGGCAAAAATCTCTTGGACGTAAACATGAGCAACTTCTTCATGAACATGTCTCCCCAGGCAAGGGAAACAAAAGCCAAAATGAATGAATGGGACTATATCAAACTAAAAAGATTCTGTACAGCAAGGGATACCATCAGTAGAACAAAAAGATATCCTACAGTATGGGAGAATATATTCATAAATGACATATCTGAAAAGGGGTTGACATCCAAATTATATAGAGCTCACGCACCTCAACAAACAAAAAGCAAATAAGCCAATTAAAAAATGGGCAGAGGAGCTAAACAGACACTTCCCCAAAGAAGAAATTCAGATGGCTAGCAGGCACATGAAAAGATGCTCCACATCACTAGTCATCAGAGAAATGAACCACAATGAGCTATCACCTCACACCAGTTAGGATGGCTGCCATTCAAAAGGCAAACTACAACAAATGTTGGCAAGGATGTAGAGAAAGGGGAAACCTCCTACACTGCTGGTGGTAATGTAAATTAGTTCAACCATTGTGGAAAGCAGTATGGAGGTTCCTCAAAAAACTCAAAATAGAAATACCATTTGACCCAGGAATTCCACTCCTAGGAATTTACCCTAAGAATGCAACAGCCCAATTTGAAAAAGACATATGCACCCCTATGTTTATCACAGCACTATTTACAATAGCCAAGAAATGGAAGCAACCTAAGTGTCCATCAGTAGATGAATGGATAAAGAAGAAGTGGTACATATACACAATGGAATATTATTCAGCCATAAGAAGAAAACAAATCCTACCATTTGCAAGAACATGGGTGGAGCTAGAGGGTATTATGCTCAGTGAGATAAGCCAGGCGGAGAAAGATAAGTACCAAATGATTTCACTCATATGTGGAGTATAAGAACAAAGAAAAAACTGAAGGAAGAAAACAGCAGCAGATTCACAGAACCCAAGAATGGACTAAGTTACCAAAGGGAAAGGGACTGGAGAAGATGGGTGGGAAGGGAAGGGAAGGATAAGGGGGTAAAAGGGCTATTACAATTACCACACATAATGTAGTAGGGTTGGGTGTGGGGTAGCAGTATAGGTGGAAGGCAGTATAACACAGAGAAGACAAGTAGGGATTCTATAACATCCTTCTACGCTGATGGACAGTGACTGCAGTGGGTTTATGTGGTGGGGACTTGATAATAGGGGGAGTCTAGTAACCATAATGTTGCTCATGTAATTGTATTTAATAATAGCAAAATAAAAAAAAAAGGGAAGTATTGCATGTAAAAAATTCTAACCTGCATTTTAAATCTTGTTTCAGGTTCTAAATAAAAATTACTTATAAATTACACCTAGGATGTGTGAGCTTTCCTACTTAAATGTGCTATGCCACCTTTCTGCTTGTGATGGTGGATGTAAAAATTTCCTGCTTCTTTAATCAGCCATCTGTTTGTAGTGTAGAAGTAACACAGATGAAGAACAAGTGGGCTCAGCCTTGGCTACTGTTAGGAAAAAATAATTATATTTTTGTACTTTTTCATTTCAGTAAAGGACAAATGCCTTATTTAAAAACACTGTAATATTAAACCCTAGCTCATAGAAAATGCTTACAAGCAGTTTTTGTGGTATTTTGGTAAACATTGCCATGATACATAGGTGAGAAAAATGGCTGAAGAGAAAGGAAATTAATGATGTCTGGGAAGGAGCCAGCTGTGTGATTATATGTATGGAAGATCAATTTTTAGAAAAACATTTTTATTTTCCTATCAGTGTCTTCAGTTGTCATATATTAAAACTTAGATTTTCCTATCAGTTGTCAAATATTAAAACTTAGATATATGTCAAAAATAAAATTGGCCAATGGAAAAGACAGCAGTCAAGATTATCAAAACATTAGAAAACCCTGAGTTATCCCACTCACTCCTAAGACCTGTGAGCAACTGCAGAATGATGAAAATGCATATGTTGCCAAGTGGGCCATCTGTTCTCGCTAGTTTTGGCCTGGTCAGTATGTGGGATGAACTCACCTGTCAGAGAAATTCACATGTTGCAGCAAGCATGGTTGTTGGTGTTCTGGCAGGTCATTCTCTTCCATTTGAATCAAAATGAAAGGAATGTTTTGGTATTAGAGGCATGCATGCGGTACACTGCCCTTCCAATAGAATGTGGAAGTATGGTTTCTTTCCCCCACCATGGAGGGCAAATCCATAGCACTTAATACAAACATCAGAACATGAAAAAATAAGAAATGTTCTTCTTTCCCTTTCCTTTCTAACTCCAGGTATCTCTGCCTGACTTGTAAAACAGACGAGGAAGGAATGGTAGGAATATTATTAAAGGTATCTAATACTTATTTTGTCAGACATTGTGCTAAGTGCTTTGCATATATTAGCTCAATTATTCTGCTTAGAATGCTTTAGAAAAGATCCAATCTGTGTGTAAGTTAAAGCTAAGAGAGTTTGAATGATTTGCCCAAAGTTGTATCTCTCTGTATCTATATATGTTAGCATATATAGTTCAGCTTATATCTATATAGACAATGAGCTGAGAATAGATTCTAGGTCTCTCTAACTGCAGAGCTCAGCCTCTTAACTGTGAAGTTATACTCCTTTCCATATCTGAAAAGAATGTGGTTGGTATTTTATAAATGGCTTGAAATCCAAGATAGCTTAGACATGTCTGTTATCCTTGGCCTGAATGAGCATTAGGGTGTCAGTCTGCAGTTTACTTTGTTAGTAAAAACCTGGGTTATGACTTGACTCCAAGTCTAGTGTTTGAAGATTGAGTAAGAGTAGAGCCTAGCTCTGACCATCTGACTATCCCTAGGGCAATAGGTAAGTAAGGAAATAGGTAAATAAGGTAAATAAATAGGTATGACAGGAAAATTAAGTCAGTATTATTTGTTTACTGAATGCTAGTGTTTTAGTATCTGATCCCCATTCTGGGCAAATGATTCTGTAATTTAGATGTATCCACTCAAGATAAAGTCTTTGAAGAGGGAAATCTCATCATGCGTTTTGATGGAGTCCTGTTCACCCACCTTTAAGCAGCCTCTCAGGTGGGAGTCTCTGATCTCCACCTACTCTTCAGTGGCAGAGACACCTCCATCACATTAGTGCATGAGTCATTTCTCAGGAACAGCTATGAGATGTGTGTACCTGAAACTTGGGAGAAGGGAGCAAACACCAACAACTGAAAAATATTCAACATAAATGTTTACCAAAGTAGTCACTAGAAATGCAATGTTGAATAAGTCACAGTCCTGTTCAATGCCATAGTTGTAAAGATCGGGGTAATGTTAAGGGATCATATAAAAGGGTCAGAGTTTCTTCTTAGCTAAGATAGGAAGATGCTTAGTTGTGTGTGAAATTTAAGGATCAGGAAGGAGGGTGATATTTCAGAAAGCAGAGCCAGCTTATGGCAAGGTCGGGAAGCAGGAGACAACATGGCACTTTTTAATATTTATTTTGAGCTGGGAGAAATTTAGCATGACTGGAGAAGAGATGGAAAATGGGATCCTGAGAAGAATGTTCAGGGCCTATGGGCCATACTAGGGAGTCTGGACTTGAAATGGTTTCAACAGGAGAGTCTCATGACCCGTTTGCATTTTAGAAAGATCATTCTGGGCACTGGATATGGAGAACCAGTTAGGTAAAGGCAGGAATAGACGAGGGGCACTCTTGGTAGCAATCCAAGGGAGAAGTGATGGGGGTAAACAGAGGTGATGATGGAGGGAATGGATAGAAGTGTATGTAAGAGATATTAGAGAAAGAATCTACAGGTTTGGAAGTTGGAGTTAAGGGAGAGTGATGGGTCAAAGATAACACTCAAGTTTCTGAAGTTGATGTTTAGAAGTTGATGTTCTTCATTCTGACAGGGAACACATCAGAGATGATGAGTGGAGTCAGACTTGTTGGGATATTAAGTGGAACTGTCTAATATGCAGCAATAAGGAGCTCAGAGAGGGTCTTTGGCTTGACATATAAACTGGGTATGAACTATTTTCCATAGATTGAAGCCATAGGAATAGATGAGATCACCCAAGTAGGGCAAGAGAGAAGAAAGGAGTAGATTAAACTCTGAGGTACACCAGTGTTTGTGGAAGAGGGGAATTTGCAAAAGACCATGAGGAAAGACAGGTAGGTTGTAAGAGACACAAAGTGAGTGGGTATCCCAGAGGCCAGAAGAAGAGAGCATTTCCTGAAGGGGTGAGGGAGTCAGCAGGTCAAAGCTGTGGAAAAGTCAAATGAAGTAAAGCCTGAAAAGGGTCCATAAGGGTTTAGCTGTATGGAAGTGTTGAGGACTTTGATTTAGACTTTCTATATCTAGAAATTTCTCAAGTGCTAAAACAATTATTAAAATGAACTGATTTTTAAAATTTCTATTTTAAAGCTTAAATACTGGTTTTTAACTGAGGAGACTTTTTTAATAGCTGAAATTTTAGCATATGATTTATTTTTTTGTATTTTCAATCAGGATTTTTTCTGATAACATTAAATATCACATAGCATATTTCTGAGAAGAGTATACATTGTTAAACTCTTTAGTTAGAGATTAGTTCACATAGTAAAAATAAAATCAACCATGCATCAGGCTCTATCCTGTTAATGCTTAGTGTAATTATAATATAAATTTTTACTAATGACAACAGAAGGTACAAAACCAGTAAGAGATTAATAATAGTAATAATTTATATTCAATAATATTTTGTACTTCTGTCTACTATTAAGCATGAATAAAAACTTATAAGCTAATAAAGCCTTTGGACAGGATGTAACTGTGATTAAGGAAAATAGTCATTTACATTCTTTATGTTCAGAACTTTCAACAGTACTGTAAATCCCAAAGTTAATGCTCCATATCTTTATCCTGTGTGAGCTTGCCATCACACAAAACCTTTCATAGATATATATGTATTTGGAAGGATGAAACAAACATATATTTGGGGAAATAAAAAGATACATTCTGATATTTCATTGTAATTGAATCCCCAATGAAATACCTTTCTTTTCAGTCTTTCTATACAAGGTTATCCCAAAAAAAGTATCAATAATGGCCATTTATTAAAGAAAGTGAGAGACAAAAACTAGAATCAGTAGTCCCCCAGGAGTGCATAATCAAATTAAGAAATATCTATCATGCAACAAGAACATCTTGGTTACTGTCGGAATTTATGTAGTCATGTTGTCTTAAGAATGCTTCTTCAACAATGCTTGCTGGAAAGTGGTTTTCATGTGATATTGCATTGACCCTTGGGGGTTGCCTCTCACATGTACTTGAAATATGAATTATGCCCCAAGTCTCTTGAATCTCTTCAAAATCATCTTACCCCAAGGAAATTTCACCTAGAAGTTCCCGTGGTGATTTCTGTTCATCAATTATAAAGGAGAGATTCAGGGTTTAAAGTTTTAACTGGTTGCAATTTTTGACATTTCCAGACTGTGCTCGGAAAAAATTCCTAAGTCTTGTGTGTATTTTCTTTTGCTGTGGTCATTTAAGAAGTAAGTCATAGTTTCATATCTACTTTTAAGTTTTAACAAGGCATTCTAAGTTTGCTTAGATTGCATTTAATATCTAGCATTTTGGGAAATGATAACACATTAAGTCTCTATTGAATATAGTGCCAATCTGTATTTAGTATTTGGACAATATTTCAAACTGTGGTCTTCTAAGACATTTGAAATGTCTATCAAAAATATGTTCATATGTTGTTCATATATTATCATAAAGTAAGTAATAATAATTGAATTAACATTATATCTCATTAGTTATATTTGGTTGGTGTTATTCATTTGTAACTTATAACTCCCCACTTTTGAAAACTGAGACTAGAATAGTCCCCCCTTTATCTGAAGGGTATATAATTTAAGATCCCCAGGGGATGCCTGAAACCACAGATAGTACCTAACCCTATCCATAGATACTATGTTTTTCCTATACATACACACCTATGAGAAAGTTGTTTATTAATTAGTTACAATAAGAGATTAACAACCATAACTAATAATATAGCAATTATAACAATATACTGTAATAAAGTTATGTGAATGTGGTCTCTTGCTTTCTAAAAATACCTTACTGTACCATACTCACCCTCTTCATGTGATGATATGGGATGACAGAATGCCTTTGTGATGAAATGAAATGAGATGAAGGATGTAGGCACTGTGACATAGCATTAGGCTATTACTGATATCATGATAGTATGTCAGAAGGAAGATCATCTACTTCTGGCCTGTGGTTGACTGAAACCATGGAAAAGGAAACAGTGGATAAGAGATAAGGGAGGAACTACTGTACTTACAACATACAAAGAGTTACAAAAAGGAGTTCACAAAGTAAAGAATGAGAAGAAACCACTTAGAAGATAGATAACTCGATAATTCTTAAGTTAATTTCTTCAATTGAATAATCAGTTTAACTCTGAGACATTTCTAGTTCAGCTTAATGGAGTACTGGTATTGGACTAGCTAACTCACCATAATCAGTGTTAAAACTGGCCAAAATATATGTGGAAACTGCTTTTATTACTGGACAACAGACAATGTAAGACAGAAGGTAAGCCTCATGATCATACCAGCTTTCTGCCTGAAGACAGTTTCTTAAATGCAGAGCAATAAGTCAGAGTCCAAGCAGAGCACAGTGGTCTTGCTGAGATAAGGAGGCAGAAATCAGACTCTGGGGCAGGTGAATAGGCAGGTATCTGTAGGATAGGGCCCCAAGAGGAAACTTCTCAGAGGGAGGACCCTAGAAGTTTATGGAGTCAGCTTTTGATTGCTTGACTGGCAGGTAGGCTGAAAAAATGCAGGATATGACACTTGCTAGACAGAGGCTCCTTCATGGATGAGAATAGTATAGAGATAGTAGAGGTTGTTTAGTTCTGGAGGACTGGCCTAACCAGAGTAGACAGATCATGTTACACCTTGAAAACACTTTGGGTGTCCAGCTGAGACACTAGAAAGGACAGCAAAGCTATTCCTTAGGAGTAAAAACATGACCTAGAGCAAGATGTCCCCTAGAATCACCAATCCTTGACAAAGATCCTCAAGGATGATAGAGTTTGGATGCTGAATCCTGCCAAGTTAGAGGGAGTCGTGAAATTCACTTGGCATTCTATAGATATGTCCTAACAAAGATTTTATAAAACAATGCTTACATTATTTAAGATGATTAGTCAGTAATTGAACTGCCTGCCAGAACAATAATCAAAACTCTTCAGAGGAAAATAACAGAAGTCAGAGTCTCTACATGGTATCATTAGCAACATATATATGGAAATAAACAGGAAAATGGGGCTTGTGGTTAAGAAAAAAAAGTAGTTGATTAAAAACAATCCTGAGACTGCCTAGGTGTTGGATTTAATAAAGAGTTTAAAGCAACTATTATAAAAATGTTCAAAGAACTAAAGGAAAATATGTTCAAAGCATTCAATTAAAACATGGTCTTAGTGAGTTTTTTATAGAATCTTAGCAGAGAAATAAAAACTGTAATAAAAGAGCCAAATGGAAATTTTAGAGCTGAAAGGTACAATTGAAATGAAAAGTTGAGTTTAACAACATAATAGATAAGCAGAAGAAAGTGTCAGTGAGTTTGCAGACAAATTAATAGAAATTATTCAATCTGTACATCAAATAGGACAAAGTGAAGAAAAACTTCAGGGACCTGTGGCCAATGGACTAAAATATGAATAATAGGATTTCCAGAAAGAGAAGAGAATGAGAGTTAGGAATAATAATATTTGAAGAAAAAATGGCCTGAAATTCTCCAAATTTGATTAAAAAAAAAACGTGAATGTAGGTTCAAGAAACTCAGCAAACCCCAAGCAGTGTAAATACAAAGAAGTTTCTATCTAAACACACTGCTCAAATGGGTAAAAAAACCAAAGGTGAAAAGAAAAACTTTAAAGCAGCCAGAGAAAGAAGGCATCTAAACATAGTAAGAGTGACTGCTTGCTTTTTCTCAGATGCAGTGGAAGCCAGGAGTCTGAATGGCATCTTTAAAATGAGGAAAGAAAAAATCTGTTAGCCCAGAATTCTCTATCCAGCATAGATATCATCAAAATAAAATTTAAAAAGATATTTTTCAGAAAATTTCAACTAAAATAATTCATTGTCATGAGATTCTTAAAGACATTGTTCTTGTTATGGGGAAATAATAGTGCGTGGAAACCTGGATCTGTATAAAGTAAAGAAGGTATAAAGAACACACTGAAAATGTTATGAAAGTGGATGAATAAAGAAGATGGTGAATTTTTTACTTTTTGTAATATCCTTAAAAAAGAAGAAAAAAATTAAAATGTAAGGTTTAAGATGTGTAATTATTTTACCACTTCACATCTGACCCTTTACACATCCTTTTTTCAAACTTCCAAGTTCACACCTTTACACTTCACATTTCACACTTCATAAAATCTGTAAGGTTATTTATTACTTGACCCTGAACCTTTGTTACAGAAGGGACAAATGAAAAAGTGATAGACGTAAACCTAACCATACAGTAAATATATTACATTAAATATAAACAGATTAAACACTCCAATTA
This sequence comes from Smutsia gigantea, assembly GCA_032199065.1. Lineage (NCBI taxonomy): Eukaryota > Metazoa > Chordata > Mammalia > Pholidota > Manidae > Smutsia > Smutsia gigantea. The sequence continues at coordinate 50,946 of JAVSCE010002356.1, read as the reverse complement.
AAAGGCAGAGATTATCTAGACACAAAAATAAGATCCACACACCCCTATGTTTATCGCAGCACTATTTACAATAGCCAAGAAACAGAAGCAACCTCAGTGTCCATCAGTAGATGAACAGATAAAGAAGATGTGGTACATATACACAATGGAATATTATTCAGCCATAAGAAGGAGAACAAATCCTACCATTTGCAACAAGATGGATGGAGCTAGAGGGTATTATGCTCAGTGAAATAAGCCAGGTGGAGAAAGACAAGTACCAGATGATTTCACTCATCTGTGGAGTATAAGAACAAAGCAAAAACTGAAGGAACAAAATAGCAGCAGACTCACAGAACCCAAGAATGGACTAACAGTTACCAAAGGGAAAAGGATTGGGGAGGGTGGATGGGAATGGAGGGGTAAGGGGATTAAGGGGCATTATGATTAGCACACATAATGTAGCAGGTGGGGCCATATGGGGAAGGCAGTATAGCTCAGAGAAGACAGGTAGTGACTCTATAGCATCTTACTATGCTGATGGACAGTGACTGTAATGGGTGGAGTATGTGGTGGGAACTTGATAATGGGGGGAATCTAGTAACCACAATGTTGGTCATATGATTGTATATTAATGATACCAAAAAAAAAAAGATCCACACGTATACCCTGTCTCAAGAGATGCAGTTTAAATAGAAAAATATAACAGGTTGAAAGTTAAATGATGGAAAAAGATATACTACGCAAACAGCACATATGAAAAGCTGGTATGGCTATATTAATATGAGACAAATATCAAGTTATTACAAAACAAAGAGGAACATTTAATGAGGATAAAAGCTCTAATGATCTTAAATACATATATATATATATATATATATATATATATATATACCATTTAACAGAGTCTAAAATTTCATGAAGCAAAACTGAAAAAGTTAAGGGAGAAATTGACAAATCCAAAATTGTAGTGGGGGATTTTAAATATAAGTCTGAATTCAGAGCATACCAGGCAAAAATGGAAAAAATAATTGTTATTCACTTTGCTTGGTTAGTGGAGAATGATATGGATGAACAGACTTTCTCACAGCAGGGAGGAATATATGGCATAGAAATTTAAACTAAGAACACTTTCTTAAGGGTTAAGGTTCTGAAATAATGCAGAAACAATCCTCAAATGGATTTTTTGTTTTACATTTTCTATAAAATAAAGTACATTTAATTGACTTCTGTGTGGGGGCAGGATTATAAAACATTGTTTTGCTTTTTAATTTTTTTCATTTTAACATGGAAATAGAATTTAGGAATCATAAAAATATGGCCTAGAAGCTTTCTTAGGATATAAATAAGATGGTTCAACAAAGTATTTAGCTTGGTCAGGTTGAAGCTGAATTTTCAAATTGATTCCTAATATCCTATTTTACTGATTAAAAAGAGATCCATGTGTTTTTGGTTATAGAGAGGCAGGTGGCATTTCATTATGAAAACTCAGGCACTCACTCTCTTTGAATTTGTGTCCATATGGAGCACCATCCCATTTATACATGGAAGTGGCCATAGGGGTGCTTTTGGGTAGGGCCAATTTTTTCTTAAAATAGTGCTTTGAATTTTGTCAGGCACTTGGACAGAGCAGGAGGGCCTTGGCGCCAGGAGGAAAAAAGACATTGAAAAGGGAGGTGGGAGGACACAGTGGACGGGTTTGGCTGACTTCACAGTGTTGCCTGGGGTCTACTCTGGTTGGGAATATGAATTAGGCAGTTGGTGATTGGTACACAATTGTTTTATCACACAAAGAAAATTGATAGATGTTTTTCCCCTTGCTATTCTGTGACGTGAAATCCAGAGTATATCTACTTGTATGGTTACTAAACATTATAGCCTCCTTCAGTCAAGAGGAAATAAATTTCATGAGACACAGAGGAATATATGCCAAATTAGGAGCAACACCAAATCTTTTTTTAAATAGCATATTAAAAGGTAAGAATTCTGCACCAAAAATTAATTTAGATATTTTGATAGAAGAAATAATGATATTTCTTCTAGAAAATATTTTTAGATATGCTCAGTTAAATTTTTATTTTCTTGTTTAAGTATAATAGTTGCATAGAAAGCTCAGCACATTTTAAATGGTAACACAAAAAAGTAGCACAGAATCTTCTATGACATCATATTTTCATGCCCTGAAGACACGGAACAAACCTGCATGTGAGTATTTTTTTTTTCTGTAAGGCAATAGAATGAACTAATCTTTCTCTGAAGGGTTGGCATTGGAAGTGCTGTTATCAAACTGGGAAATAAAAATTATCTGGTTTATCAAGTTTGTCTTTTGACAAATGAAAGTACTGCCTCATGGTTTGAATGCACTGTGTGCAACAGAGTACATAAATAATATTTTGTAACAAAATTCACACAGAAATGTTTAGTTCAGTTGCTTCAAGTAAATATTAACTGTCACTCAGCTGTTGCAAAACTTAAGTCACATTTATGCAGTGATAGTTTGTGTCTGAAGCAATCTCATGTCAGTGTTACCAGTTCTCATTTTTGGTTAGGGTTACTTAATGTTAAACTATACAGCTCTATCTTGTGTATCACCTGGTTTTGTTTAATAGGTGAAATATAATAACTTAGTACGGCAGTAATTAGGGATAGTTAATAATTCCATTTCTAATTATTGAACAAAGAGCATCCAGTTCTGTGTCTCTAAAGTGTGTGTATGTCGAGATCGTGGGAGGCCTTGCATAGGTCATGGAGGCAGACAAAGTGATCCACTGGATTATGCAAGGAAAATATTACACCTTATATTTTTATGTTGTTTGTTTTATCAGTGTCCTGTCCTTTTACAATTTCTAACTTGGGGTATATTTTATGATGTGCATAACATAATAGTACACTAATAAATGTATGTATTTTATAAAAGAAAGACACACATACTGCAGCACATGTTCCTTGCTGATAGGGAAGCCTGATTACTGATCCAGTTACCTTTTCTTTTGACTTAAAATGTGAAAATAAGAGAAAAATGACTACTTTGTAAATGATTAATTTTGGTTACCTAAATGATTTACTGGGGTCTAAATGATTTCAGGAGTACAATCACAAATATCTAGTTTTTTGAAAAATATGTACTCAATTGTGAATTTAACAAATTAGCTTACCAAAACCATCCCTAAAAAGAAGCAAGCCCATGCCATGTTGTCAAACATGCCTTAAAGTGGGTTTTTAAAATATACCTTGACTTGATTTTGGAGAACTGTCAAGACAAAGGAAATGATGTTTTTCTTAACTCCAATCAGGGCTGTTATTGTTATTTAAAGCTGTAGTGCTTTTTTGTATATGGTAAAATAGTATTCATTGCTTGCTTCCAGTAATACACTAAGGAGTTTATAACATTTCCAAGACCAGTTCCAAGACAGCAACTGATAATTTTAAGTAACAATAATCCTTGCATTTGTTATGGTTTTCCAGGTAACAAATTCTAACTATTGTTATTCCATTTGATCCATGTAATATACTATAAATAAAAGATTGGTAATATTAACTTCATTTTGCAGGTAAAGAAACTGAAATTGAGTGGTTGGGTAAATTGATCAAGGTTCCATGGCTTTGAGACATCAAATATAAATGCTAATTCAAGGTGTCCTGACAGCAAGTTCAGGGATTTCCTCACTCTGGCCTCCAAAAGAAACACTTTTCTTTAACTTTTTCATGATGCCATAGACATAGGGCCTGAAATGATGCTAACTAGCCTCATGACCTTGGGCTAGTCACTTAGAGTGGAGTTGGGTCATATATGCATTTAGGTTATGAGAATTCAACAATAGTTGAGAGAAACAGAAAGAAGAATAAAAATAAATGAGGCAAGTGATTCCATCTGTCTTCCCATCCAGGGAGCACATACTCTGAGTGCAGGTGAAAATCTGGATATAAGTCTGTGTTGCTTCAGTTTGTCTGAGTTCTTACATGTCTCCAGAAGTGTGAACATCCACCCTAGGCTCAGTGTAACTTTGTTGTTCAGGGATACGTATGTTTTGCACAACATGTCACATTCGTGGAAGTCAACTATCTCATTCAGTGCTCAGCCAACAAAACGGTAATCTCTTCCAATGCTGAGCAACTTAAGGGTTTGTTTGTTTTTTTAAAGGAAAATACTGATTACAAGTGATTTTACCTTATGTGACTTCCCCATACTGCTTTGGAGTGAAACTTCCTCATCTGTTCCTCATAGAACAGGGCTAATAATGTCTATTTTACCAATCTCAGAGGAGATTCAGGTAAAAAAATGTACAGAGCACCTTGAAAAAATCACTATACAGACATAGGATATATTAATATTGAATTTTTCATTGAATCTAATCCCACTGGGCAGTCTGTCACCCTGTGTGTTCCACAGTGCAACTGAGATCCCCAGATGCTCCACTTTAAGCCTCATTCCATAGCTTTTTCATAAAAATCTTCCTCAAAACTAAAAGAGTTAGTATTCCATGAAGATGTGATTGAGGACAGCACTAATATGAGACCATTAAAAGGTCTGCTCCCATTACAGGGATTTGGGATTCTCAGAACAGCAGTCTGGGTCTCTGAGACCTGGGCTCTAACCCCAGTTCTCTCACTAAAGACTTCTATGTCCTTGGACAAATCATTTCACCTTCCTGGGCCACAGTTTCCTTATCTATAAAAGGAGAAGATTAAGTCAGATGTTTCCAGGGCACCTTCCAGCTCTAACATTTTATGATCACATGGTGCATGGTGTCACTGATGTCTTTTGGGCAGAGACTATTAGGATCATAATCATTCCTTTTGCTTATATGCACTGTGTCTTTTCCTCTTAGATTCATAATCATCATAACGCCTTCATCCAAAATGACCCACCACTTTTTTCGTAGTAATCCTACTTATTCATTTTAGTCTCTTTTGCTGGGCTTTATTATCTGAGTGGAGGATGACTGAGTTCTTAAAGCTTTTCTTCCTTTTGGCCTGTTTGAGCTCTCCCACTGCCTAATCTGTTGAATACTCTCATCCCCAGTAAGTTTTGATATGAACTTGAATAGATGTTCACTCTTCAGTATGTGGCTCTCCCTAAGTAAACCCTTACATTCCTGGATTGGGGGAAAGAGCCACGTCACTTTTCTGATTTCCTGCCTGTTCTGGATCAGATTAAGGGTTTTTTCCATCCTTTAAAACCATCTGCACCTTGCCTTCTATCCGCTGGAAGGCAGCACCCTAGATGACTCTGGGTACCCAAGGCTTAGATTTCTGTTCATTCTTAACTTTATGTTTCAGTAGTCCTGACCTTTCTGCCTTTCATGCTGTCCCTTTGCCCTTGGACGCTTATCTAGGAATCATCATGTTTGACTTTAGATGAAGAGTTCATAGAGTAAAATTTTCATATTTTATTTCAGTAGAAATATAGTGAGGACCTATCATGTGCCATGCCCTGAAAATGTGAGCCATAAATGGGAGAACCTGAAAAGTGGAAACACTAAAAGAAGAATGAGAAAAAATAAGAGAAAGAGGCATGGGAGTGAAAGGGATGGGGACGGGGGTGGGGGTGGGTGGGGGGGAGGTTATAGAGAGAGGGGTTGAGAGATGGGGTAGATAGATATGATAGATGGATGAATAGATAAGGACATAAATGGAGAACATTAGTATCACAATAGAATGGCCAATACTGTAATTACCAATTAATTTCCTGCTATCATTGCCTTTTATCCTCCTGAAGACTGTGAACATGTATCAACCAGTCATGTACAAATACTCAATGCTATAATATTTCAGATTCACTTACAGTTGATCCATACAGCAAAAGATCAGCCATTCTATACCACCAGAAAAATCTTAGCTTTTCCTTCATCAGTGAAAAAAATTGTACTTGTTTTATTCTACTCTGCTTCTTGAATTTCCTACATTTTGGTTTTATCCAAGAGAGGTTAGAGTTATAACCAGAGTGAGCTGTGCCTGAAGCGCAGCCTCTGAATGAATTTGTGAGTCCTCCCTGGCAAAGTCTGACTTTATTTTTGCATATGTGATACTGTGATTTATAAAAAGAAATATGTTTGGTCTACAACCTAGCTCCTGGCATGGAGCCCCTAATAAAACCCTTGGAATTTTCCTGTGATAAGAACCACAGAGGTATTTTTTGTTATGTTAATGAGGTGACTTTTAGAAAGGTTGTAGGTAACCTGAGGATAGGGGACACTTGCCAGGGGAACCAACCATATTAATAGAGGGCTGGAACTTTCAGCAGCTTCCACCCCCCAACCTCCAGGAGAGGGAGGGAGACTGGAGGTTGAATTAATAGCCAGTGGCCAATGATTTAGTCAATCATGACTGATGCTGGGGTTCTTATTCATGAAGCCAAAGAATGAGCTTAGCAAACACCCAAGGTAGGAGAGCAAGGTACAGACTTTTATTTAGAAATAAAGTGAGAGGACAGAGCTCCCAGCTCACACCAGGAGGGGACAAGAGAGCCCAGTGTGGTGTGTTGTCTGGGGGTTTTATAGGCAGATGAGGATTTTTCGAGAACATGAAAAAAAGGCTTAGGGGTGTGGACCTGCTATGTGGTGTCTGAACACCCTGAATTAACTTAACACAAGGAATTTCCCGCCCCATCTCTCTCCAGGATACTGGTGTCTTCATCTAGGAGCTTATCAAAAGGCAGCCTGCCCAGCCCCCAAGGTAGGCTGAGGTATTGTCTGTTTGCTAAAGAGTAAGTTAAGAATCTTGCTTCTTAAACTTCCTGGGTGTTAAAATGCAATCTTATCTTTAAGGTAGAATCTTTCTTGCCTTTTAATATGTTGTTTACAGCTGGGTCAGCATGCTAAATTAGTTGCCCAGTTTATAAAATCACCCCATCAGATCTGAAAGAGGAAAGACAGCACATAGGCCTGGGCCTTTTAGCATGCTAAAGTGAATCTTACAAATGATTAGCATAATAAAAACATGTGCTACTCTTCTTTGTCTGGGGAACATTAACTGATCTTACTGAAGAATGACCCTAGAGCTTAATGTTTAACACAGAGTTTTGGTAGGGGGTTTCCTTGCATGTAGTTACATTGCTCTGACTGCAAATATTCTGCCTTGCTTTTTCTGGAGGCCCTCACCCTATTCTGTCTAAGCCCACCGTCCCTGTCTCAATGACTATGCAATGAAAGCTCCATGAGAAACCCAAAGGGAGAGGGTTTGGGGAACTTCCAGGCTGGTGAATACATGGAGATGCCAGGAGAGTGCTGCACCCAGAGAGGATGTGGAAGCTCTGTGCCTGCCACCCCCCACATACCTTGTCCTATGCATCTCTTCCATTTGGCTGTTTCCGGTTATATTTGTTGAGAACACAATTCATCCAAGCAAATTTGAAGATCTAATTGGCTTTACTAAGCAATTCATGGAACAGGCATCAGCCCATCCAGCAAGTGACAGGTGCTCTGAGGAGTTGTACAATACAGAACTTTTTTTATAGAAAGGATGGTGGGGCAAGAAGTTATTAGCAAAAGAAGAGAAGGGATTGTTTCAGGCAAGGTCACTTTCTCTTAGGGAGAAGAGCAGGGGGTCTTAATAATGCAGATAATCTCATCTTCTTTTAGGGAAGATGGAGAGGCTCATGTGACAGATTCTTTTATCCATAATGCTGACTAGCAAACTCCTGACTGACTACATTTCTGGGGGAAGTTGAAACTATAATTGAATTTAAGTGTTAAACTATAATTGAGTACCTGGTTTGGTGATTTGGCCCAGCAGAAGTGACACCATGTTGGGCTGTGTGTTTCCTTTTAACATACCCTTTTACAAAAAAACCCGAGGGATCTAGTAAGTAATACAGTTCTCTGAGTTCTGTGAGTCACTCTAGCTAATTAATCAAATCCAAAGAAGAGGTCATGGGGACCTCTGATTTATACGCGTTTGGTCAGGAGTACAGGTAACAATCTGGACTTGTAATTGGCATCTAAAGTGGATAGGGGCAGTGTTGTCGGACTGAACCTTTAACTTGTGGGATCCGAAGCTATCTCTGGGTAAATTATGTCAGAACTGCATTGAGTTATAGGACACCCAGCTGGTGTATGGACAATTGTTAGGATGTTTGGAGAAATTTTACCCCCCCCCAAACACACACGCATTGGAATTTAGCATACTTCCATGTTTTTATTTTTAATCTCCCTTTCTCTGCTTCTTTTCAGTTTACAAACATGCTCAAATACTAAAAACATAAACTCTGTACTGGATCTTACTTCCCTCTCAGACTAACATCATTATGCCCTCCCCACCAGCTTTCCTTTATTGCCAAATGTAGCTGTAGGGGTTGGGGGGGATTCCCCTCCAGGAATAAATTCCCCTGGGAAACTGGTGAAACCGAACTAAGGCAAGGAAAACAAAGTTTTTATTGCTCACAGTTTGCTCAAATTTGCTAGCCAGGCCTGGGTCCGTCTGTCCCCTCTGGACCCTGGGTACCTGCACTCCCCACCCACCGCTTCCTGGAGGAACTCCATGGGTGGGTCTTTGGTGACTGGCAGATACCAGACGAATATGTACCAGGAATGAAGGTGAGGAGAGAATGGCTGTTTTCTCTCCCCCCCCTTGCCAGGGATCCAAAGCTGCAGTTGGTAGACATCCATTGATATGTAAATGGCCTAAGGCCAGGTGAGAGATTCTGGAAATTCTGCCATTTACCCTACACCAAACTACATGTTAAAATGCTACACTTAACTCATTTCCTCACTTTCTACTCACTACTTAATGCATTATTGTAAAGCTTTGTTTTTGCCTATCACAGAATTGACTTACTTTAATAAAAATCAACAAGGACTTTCTATTAGGCAAATCCAGTGGTCTGTTTTTAACCTAATCTGTCTGGTCTCTTTGGCAGTATTTGATACAGGTGGTCACTCTCTATATCTGGAACTTCCTTTTTTGCTGTTTTCCTATGAACAGATTTTCCTATTGGTGAGCAGAAGTTTCTGTAATTGTTTTTTGTTCAGTTTTACTACAGTAATATATTTGGGCAGAGTGCCACTCACTAAAAAAATCTGTATTTGCAAATTTCTTGATTCATTCTGTCAACCTTCAGGCTTCTATAAGTCTAACCTCATCCCTCACCCTTCCTGCACTGTAACATACAGTAATTTATTATATGCTACATTCTTTCCTAAATATGAATTCAAAGAGTCTGTCTTTAAAAAATTTTTTTACTATAAAAAAATTTGGAAAATATACAAAAGAATTTAGAATGCTCTAATGGACCATCAGGTACCAAGTCTCTCATCTCGACAAAGATCAATTCTTGACTACTTGTTTCATCCATTTACATGCTCTCTCTCTCTTGTCTTTGATTATTTTTTTAATATGGTATCATTAATATATAGTCACATGAGCAATATTGTGGTTACTACATTGTCCCCATTATCAAGTCTCCACCACGTACACCATTACAGTCACTGCCCATAAGCATACTAAGATGCTTTAGAGTCACTACTTGTCTTCTCTGTGCTATATTGCCTTCCCCATGCCCCCCCTACATTATCTGTGCTAATCATAATGCTCCTTAATCCTCTTATCCCTCCCTTCCCACCCACCCTCCCCAGTCTCTTTCCCTTTGGTAACTATTAGTCCATTCTTGGGTTCTGTGAGTCTGCTGCTGTTTTGTTCCTTTGGTTTTTTTCTTTGTTGTTATACTCCACAGATGAGTGAAATCATTTGGTACTTGTCTTTCTCCACCTGGCTTATTTCACTGAGCATAATACCCTCTAGCTCCATCTATCTTGTTGCAAATGGTAGGATTTGTTTTCTTCTTATGGCTGAATAATATTCCATTATGTATATGTACCATGTCTTCTTTATCCATTCATTTAATGATGGACACTGAGGTTGCTTCTGTTTCTTGGCCATTGTAAATAGTGCTGTGATAAACATAGGGGTGCATATGTCTTTTTGAATCTGAGAACTTGTATTCTTTGGGTAAATTCCTAGGAGTGGAATTCCTGGATCAAATGTTATTTCTATTTTTAGTGTTTTAAGGAACCTCCATACTGCTTTCCACAATGGTTGAACTAATTTACATTCCCAACAGCAGTGTAGGAGGGTTGTTCTTTCTCCATATCCTCGCCAGCATTTTTTGTTTTTTGATTCCTGGATGTTGGCCATCCTAACTGGTGTGAAGTGATGTCTCATTGCAATTTTAATTTACATTTCTCTGATGTTTAGTGAAGTGGAGCACCTTTTCATGTGCCTTTTGGCCATCTGAATTTCTTCTTTGGAGAAGTTTCTGTTCAGATCCTCTGCCCATTTTTTAATCGGATTATTTGCTTTTTGGTTGTTGAGGTCCATGAGCTCTTTATATATTTTGGATGTTAACCCCTTATCAGATATGTCATTTATGAATATATTCTCCCATACTGTAGAATGCCTTTTTGTTCTACTGATGGTGTCCTTTGCTGTACAGAGCTTTTTAGTTTGATTTAGTCCCACTTGTTCATTTTTGTTTTTGTTTCCCTTGCCTGAGGAGACATGTTCATGAAAAAGTTGCTCATGTTTATATTTAAGAGAGTTTTGCCTAGTATTCTTCTAAGAGTTTTATGGTTTCATGACTTACATTCACGTCTTTGATCCATTTTGAGTTTACTTTTGTGTATGAAGTTAGAAAGTAATCCAGTTTCATTCTCTTACATGTAGCTGTCCAGTTCTGCCAACACCAGCTGTTGAAGAGGGTGTCATTTCCCCATTGTATATCCATGGCTCCTTATTGTATATTAATTGACCACATATGCTGGGATTTATATCTGGACTCTCTATTCTGTTCCATTGGTCTATGGGTCTGTTCTTGTGCCAGTACCAAATTGTCTTGATTACTGTGGCTTTGTAGTAGAACTTGAAGTTGGGAAGCGAGATCTCCCCTGTTTTGTTCCTCTGTCTCAGGATTGCTTTGGCTATTCAGGGTCTCTTGTGGATCCATATGAATTTTAGAACTATTTGCTCTACTTCGTTGAAGAATGCTGTTGGTATTTTGATAGGGATTGCATTGAATCTGTAGATTGCTTTAGGTAGGATGGCCATTTTGACAATATTAATTCTTCCTATCCATGAGCATGGGATGTGTTTTCATTTATTGGTATCTTCTTTAATTTCTCTCATGAGTGTCTTGTAGTTTTCAGACTATAGGTCTTTCACTTCCTTGGTTAGCTTTATTCCTAGGTATTTTATTCTTTTTGATGCAATTGTGAATGGAATTGTTTTCCTGATTTCTCTCTCTGCTACTTCATTGTTAGTGTATAGGAATGCAACAGATTTCTGTGTATTAATTTTATATCCTGCAACTTTGCTGAATTCAGATATTAGTTCTAGTAGTTTTGGAGTGGATTCTTTAGAGGTTTTTTATGTACAATATCATGTCATCTGCAAACAGTGACAGTTTGCCTTCTTCCTTACCAATCTGGATGCCTTTCATATCTTTGTGTTGCCTTATTGCCATCGCTAGGACCTCCAGTACTATGTTGAATAAAAGCAGGGAGATTGGGCATCCTTGTCTTGTTCCTGATCTTAGAGGAAAACCTTTCAGCTTTTGACTGTTAAATATGATGTTGGCTGTGGTTTGTCATATATGGCCTTTATTATGTTTAGGTACTTGCCCTCTACACCCATTTTATTAAGAGTTTTTATCATGAATGGGTGTTGAATTTTGTCGATTGCTTTTTCAGTATCTATGGAGATGATCATGTGATTTTTGTCCTTTTTTTTATATGGTGGATGATGTTGATGGATTTTCTAATGTTGTACCATCCTTGCATCCCTGGGATGAATCCCACTTGATCATGATGGATGATGTTTTTGAATTCGGTTTGCTAATAATATTTTGTTGAGTATTTTTGCATCTATGTTCATCAGGGATATTGATCTGTAGTTTTCTTTTTTGTTTGTCTTTGCCTGGTTTGGGTATCAGAGTGATGTTCGCCTCATGGAATGAGTTTGAAAGTATTCCCTCTTCCATTTTTTGAAAAACTTTTTAAGGAGAATGGGTATATGTCTTCTCTAAATGTCTGATAGAATTCAGCAGTGAAACCATCTTGTCTGGGAGCATTTGTTCTTGTGTAGTTGTTTGATTACCAGTTCAATTTCATTGCTGGTAATCGGTCTGTTCAGATTTTCTGTTTCTTCTTGGATCAGTCTTGGAAGGTTGTATTTTCTAGAAAGTTATCCATTTATTCTACGTTATACAGTTTGATAACGTATAATTTTTCATAGTATTTTCTAATAATTATTTGTATTTCTGTGGTGTCCATAGTGATTTTTCCTTTCTCATTTCTGATTCTTTTTATGTTTGTAGATTCTCTTTTTTTTCTTAATAAGTCTGGCTAGGGGTTTATCTGCTTATTTTCTCAAGAATCAGCTCTTGGTTTCATGGATATTTTTCTGTTTTTATTCTTCTCAATTTTATTTATTTCTTCCCTGATTTTTATTATGTCCCTTCTTCTACTGACTTTTGGCCTCATTTGTTCTTCTTTTTCCAACTTCAATAATTGTGAATTTACACTATTCATTTGGGATTTTTCTTCCTTGTTTAAATAGGCCTGTATTGCTATACACTTTCCTCTTAGAGCCGCATTCACTGCATCCCACAGAAACTGAGGCATTGCAATGTTGTTTTCATTTGTCTCCATATATTGCTTGATTTCTGTTTTAATTTGGTCATTGATCCATTGATTATTTAGAAGCATGTTGTTAAGCCTTCACGTGTTTGTGAGCCTTTTTGTTTTCCTTGTACAATTTTTTAAAATTTATTTTGCTATCAATAATCTACAATTACATGTGCAATATTATGGTTATTTAACTACCCACTTCATCAGGTCCCCCCCACCAACCGCTTTACAGTCACTGTCCATAAGCGTAGTGAGATGCTATAGAATCACTACTTGTCTTCTCTGAGTTGTACAGCCCTCCCTGCGCCCCCCCCAACATTACATCTGCTAATTGTAAAGCCCCTTTCTCCCCTTGTCCCTCCCTTCCCGCCCATCCTCCCTAGTCACTTTCCCTTTGGTAACTATTAGTTCATTCATGCGTTCTGTGAGTCTGTTGCTGTTTTTTTCTTTCAGTTTTTCTCTTTGCTCTTATGCTCCACCTATGAGTGAAATCATTTGAGTCTTTTTAGGCTTGGCTTATTTCACTGAGCATAATATCCTCTAGCCCCACCCATGCTGTTGCAAATGGTAGGATTTGTTTTCTTCTTATGGCTGAATAATATTCCATTGTGTATATATACCACATCTTCTTTATCCATTCATCTACTGATGGACACTTAGGTTGCTTCCATTTCTTGGCTATTGCAAATAGTGCTGCGATAAACAGGGGTGCATATGTCTTTTTCAAATTGGGCTGCTGCATTCTTAGGGTAAATTCCTAGGAGTGGGATTCCTGGGTCAAATGGTATTTCTGTTTTCAGTTTTTTGAGGAATCTCCATACTGCTTTCCACAATGGTTGTGGAATTCCCACCAGCAGTGTAGGACAGTTCCCCTTTCTCCACATCCATGCCAACATTTCTTGTTGTTTGTGTTTTGGATGTTGGCCATCCTCACTGGTGTGAGGTGATATCACTGTGGTTTTAATTTGCATTTCTCTGATGATTGGCGATGTGGAGCATCTTTTCATGTGCCTGTTGGTCATCTGAATTTCTTCTTCGGAGAAGTGTCTATTCATGTCCTCTGCCCATTTCTTAATTGGATTATTTGCTTTTTGTTTGTTGAGGTGCGTGAGTTCTTTATATATTTTGGATGTCAACCCCTTATCGGATACGTCATTTGTGAATATATTCTCCCATACTGTAGGATGTCTTTTTGTTCTACTGATGGTGTTGTATGCTGTACAGAAGCTTTTCAGCTTGATATAGTCCCACTTGTTCATATTTGCTTTTGATTCCCTTGCCTGGGGAGATATGTTCATGAAGAAGTCGCTCATGTTTATATCCAAGAGATTTTTGCCTATTGTTTTTTTCTAAGAGTTTTATGGTTTCAGGACTTACATTCAGGTTGCTGATCCACCTTGAGTTTACCTTTGTGTATTGGGTTAGACAGTAGTCCAGTTTCATTCTCTTACATGTAGCTCTCCAGTTTTGCCAACATGAGCTGCTGAAGAGGCTGTCATCTCCCCATTGTTTATCAAAGGCTCTAACTGACTGTATATGTTTGGGTTAATGTTTGGATTTTATATTCTGTTCCACTGGTCTGTGGGTCTGTTTTTGTGCCAATACCAAATTGTCTTGATTACTGTGGATTTGTAGTAGAGCTTGAAGTCAGGGAGCGTAATTCCCCCTGTTTTATTCCTCCTTCTCAGGATTGCTTTGGCTATTCGGGGTCTTTTGTGGTTCCATATGAATTTTAGAATTATTTGTTCCAGTTCATTGAAGAAAGCTGTTGGTAGTTTGATAGACATTGCATTGAATCTGTAGATTGCTTTAGGTAGTATAGCCATTTTGACAATATGTATTCTTCCTAGCCAAGGGGATGGGATGAATTTCCATTTATTAGTGTCATCTTTAATTTCTCTTAATTGTGTCTTGTAGTTTTCAGGGTATAGGTCTTTCACTTTCTTCATTAGGTTTATTCCTATGTATTTTATTCTTTTTGATGCAATTGTGCATGGAATTGTTTTCCTGATTTCTCTTTCTGTGAGCTCATCATTAATGTACAGGAAAGCAACATATTTCTGTGTGTTAATTTTGTATCCGGCAACTTTGCTGAATTCAGATATTAGTTCTAGTAGTTTTGGAGTGGAGACTTTAGGGTTTTTTATGTGCAATATCATGTCATCTGCAAATAGTGACAATTTGAGTTCTTCTTTACTAATCCGATGCCTTGTATTTCTTTCTTTTGTCTAATTGCCATGGCTAGGACCTCCAGTACTATGTTGAATAACAGTGGAGAGAGTGGGCATCCCTGTCTTGTTCCCGATCTTAAATGAAAAGCTTTCAGCTCTCGCTGTTAAGTATGATGTTAGCTGTTGGCTTGTCATATATAGCCTTTATGATGTTGAGGTACTTGCCCCCTCTACCCATTTTGTTGAGAGTTTTTATCATGAATGGATGTTGAATTTTGTCAAATGCTTTTTCAGCATCTATGGAGATGATCATGTGGTTTTTGTTCTTCTTTTTGTTGATGTGGTGGATGATGTTGATGGATTTTCGAATGTTGTACCATCCTTGCATCTCTCGGATGAATCCCACTTGATCGTGTTGTATGATCCTCTTGATGTATTTTTCAATTCGGTTTGCTAATATTTTGTTGAGTATTTTTGCATCTACGTTCATCAGGGATATTGGTCTGTAATTTTTTTTTTGGTGAGGTCTTTGCCAGGTTTTGGTATTAGAGTGATGCTGGTTTCATAGAATGAGTTTAGAAGTATTCCCTCCTCTTCTACTTTTTGGAAAATTTAAAGAGAATGGGTATTATTTCTTCTCTATATGTCTGGTAGAATTCAGAGGTGAATCCATCTGGTCTGGGGGTTTTGTTCTTGGATAGTTTTTTGATTACCGATTCAAATTTTTTGCTGGTAATTGGTCTGTTTAGTTTTTCTGTTTCTTGCTCTGTCAGTCTTGGAAGGTTGTATTTTTCTAAGAAGTTGTCCATTTCTTCTATGTTTTCCAGCTTGTTAGCATGTAGATTCTCATAGTATCCTCTTATAATACTTTCTGTTTTTGTGGGGTCTGTCGTTATTTTTCCTTTCTCATTTCTGATTCTGTGTATGTGTGTAGATTCTCTTTTTCTCTTAATGAGTCTGGCTAGGGGTTTATCTATTTTGTTTATTTTTTCAAAGAAGCAACACCTGGTTGCATTGATTTTTTTTCTCTTGTTTATTCCTCTCAATTTTATTTATTTCTTCTCTAAACTTTATTATGTCCCTCCTTCTGGTAACTTTGGGCCTCATTTGTTCGTCTTTTTCCAATTTCAGTAATTGTGTCTTTAGACTATTCATTTGGGATTGTTCTTCCTTCTTTAAATAGGCCTGGATTGCAATATACTCTCCTCTTAGAACTGCCTTTGCTGCATTCCACAGAAGTTGTGGCTTTGTGTTATTGTCTCCATATTTCTTTGATTTCTGTTTTAATTTGGTCGTTGACCCATTGATTATTTAGGAGAATGTTGTTAAGTCTCCATGAATTTGTGAGCCTTTTTGTTTTCTCTCTAAAATTTATTTCTGGTTTTTAACCTTTATGATCTGAGAGGTTGGTTGGTAGAATTTCAATATTTTTGAATTTACTGAGGTTCTTTTTGTGGCCTAGTGTGTGGTTTATTCTGGAAAATGTTCCATGTGCACTTGAGAAGAATGTGTATCCTGTTGCTTTTGGGTGTAGAGTTCTGGTGATATCTGTTAGGTCTATCTGTTCTAGTGTGTTGTTCTGTGCCTCTGTGTCTTTATTTTCTGTCTGGTTGATCTGTCCTTTGGAGTGAGTGGTGTGTTGAAGTCTTCTAAAATGAATGCATTGCTTTCTATTTCCTCCTTTAATTCTGTTAGTATTTGTTTCACATATGTTGGTACTCCTGTGTTGGGTGCATATATATATTTAAAATGGTTATATACTCTTTTTGGACTGACCCCTTTAACATTATGTAATGTCCTTCTTTATCTCTTACTACTTTCTTTGTTTTGAAAGTCTATTTTGTCTGATACAGGTACTGCAACACCTACTTTTTTCTCCTTGTTGTTTGCATGAAATATATTTTTCCATCCCTTCACCTTTAGTGTGTGTATGTCTTTGGGTTTGAGGTGAGTCTCCTGTAAGCAGCATATAGATGGTACTTGCTCTTTTTTCTAATCAGTAACTCTGTGCCTTTTGATTGGTGTATTCAGTCCTTTTATATTTACGGTGATTATAGATAGATATGTACTTATTGCCATTGCTGGCTTTAGATTCGTGGTTACCAAAGATTCACGGTAGCTTCTTTACTATCTAACAGTCTAACTTAATTTTCTTGTTAAGTTATTGTAAATACAGTCTGATAATTCTTTGTTTCTCTCCCTTCTTATTCTTCCTCCTCCATTCTTTATGTACTATGTGTTTTATTCTTTGCCTTTATTAGTATTTGGATAGTCTGCTTTCTTTGCTATGATATTATTTTCTCTGGTGACATCTTTCTAGCCTTAGGAATGCTTCCATCTAGAGCAGTCCATTTAAGGTATCCTGTAGAGGTGGTTTATGGGAGGCAAATTCCCTTAACTTTTGTCTGGGAATTGTTTAATCCCTCCCTGAAATTTAAAGTATAATTGTGCTGGATACAATATTTTTGGTTCAAGGCCCTTCTGTTTCATTACCTTAAATATATCATGCCATTCTCTTCTGGCGTATAGGGTTTCTGTTGAGAAGTCTGATGATTGTCTGATGGGTTTTCCTTTGTAGGTGATCTTTTTTCTCTCTCTAGCTGCCTTTAATACTCTGTCCTTGTCTTTGATCTTTGCCATCTTAATTATTATGTGTCTTGGTGTTGTCTTCCTTGGGTCCCTTGCGTTGTGAGATCTGTCGGCTTCCATGGCCTGAAAGACTATTTCCTTCCCCAGCTTGGGGAAGTTTTCAGCAATTATTTCTTCAAAGACACTTTCTATCCCTTTTTCTCTCTCTTCTTCTTCTGGTACTCCTATAATGCAAATATTGTTCCGTTTGGATTGGTCACACAGTTCTTTTAATATTCTTTCATTCCTAGAGATCCTTTTATCTCTCTCTGCTTCAGCTTCTCTGTATTCCTGTTTTTTAATTTCTATTCCATTAACTGTCTCTTGTATCTCGTCCAGTCCTTGCTAAGCCCGTCGATCACTTCTTTCATTTCTGCATTGTCTTTCCTCACTTCCCTTGCTTCCTTCCTTAGCTCTTGCACATTTCTCTGTAGATCCATCAGTGTGGTCATGACTTTTATTCTGAATTCTTTTTCAGGAAGATTGTGCATGTCCATCCCATCACGCTCCCTCTCTGGTATTGTCTGGCTAAGCTTTGTTTGTACCATATTTCTCTGTGTTTTCATGGCGATGGAAGTGGTCGCTAGTAGGCACCACATGTGTCAGCTGGGCTCTTTAAGACTTAAAAAAAAAAAACACCCACCAGGCGTAGATTCTGTGAGGATGCTGTACGTGGCACTGCTGCTCCACTGTTCCATTTCACTGGACCCTTTTTGGCGCTGGTCGGGTGGGGAGACAAATGGGAAGTTGCTGATCTCTGTGGGAAGCCTCAGCGTGGCTCCTTTGCCTGGCCGCGGGCCAAGGGGACCAAAATACCCCAGGACTCCCAGCCTGCTGGGCTGAGTGCGCTGGGACTATTTTGTTCTGCTGTTGGTCCCTTGTCTCTTTAAGACTTTTTAAAAAGCGCGTGCTTTTCTTTTATCCCGGGGAGCCGGCTGAGAGGACCTGGCTGTGTCGTCCCTCTCAGATACTGCCCCTCTGTGTCTCCAATCTCCGATACACCACGCGATGTGTGTCAGCGCTCCCAGCACAGATCACCAGGGCTGATTATTTGGCAGGCCCGTGCCTCCACTCTCTCCCCTCTCAGAAACCTTTCCTCCCACCAGTGCGCTGGGGTGAGGGGGCGCTCGAGTCCCACCGGATCACACCCCGTATCCTACCCGTTTCTTGAGGCGCTGAGTCCCTGCTGGTGCAGCTGTAGCCTGGCTGTTGTACTGTATCTTCTGGTCTCTCTTTTAGGAATAGTTGTATTTGTTGTATTTTCATAAATATATATGGTTTTGGGAGGAGATTTCCGCCGCCCTGCTCACACTGCCATCTTCCCAGAAGTCCCCTTCTTTGTACAATTTATTTCATGTTTTGTACCTTTGTGATCTGAGAAGTTGGTTGGTACAATTTCAATCTTTTTGAATTTGCTAACGCCCTTTTTGTGGCCTAGTATGTGGTCTATTCTGGAAAATGTTCCATGTGCACTTGAGAAGAATGTGTATCCTGTTGCTTTTGGGTGTAGAGTTCTGGTGATATCTGTTAGGTCCATCTGTTCTAATGTGTTGTTCATTGCTTCTTTGTCCTTACTTATTTTCTGTCTGGTTGATCTGTCCTTTGGAGTGAGTGGTGTGTTGAAGTCTTCTAAAATGAATGTATTTGCATTCTGTTTCCCCCTTTAATTCTGTTAGTATTTGTTTCACATATGTAGGTGCTCCTGTGTTGGGTGCATAGATATTTACAATGGGTATATCCTCTTGTTGGACTGACCCCTTTATCATTAAATAACGTCATTCTTTGTCTCTTGTTACTTTCTTTGTTTTGCAGTCTCCTTTGTCTGAAACAAATACTGCAACACCCTACTTTTTTCTCCCTATTGTTGGTGTGAAATCTTTTTCTGTCCCTCCACTTTTGGTCTGTGTATGTCTTTGGGTTTGAAGTGAGTCTTTTGTAGGCAGCATATAGATGGGTCTTGCTTTTTTATCCATTCTGTAACTCTGTGTGTTTTGATTGGTGCATTCAGTCCGTTTATATTTAAGGTGATTATTGATAGATATGTACTTATTGCCATTGCAGACTTTGAGTTTGTGGTTACCAAATGTTCAAGGGCAACTTCTTTATTATCTAGCAGTCTACCTTAACTCACGTATTACACTATTATAAACACAGTCTGATGATTCTTTTTTCTCTCCCTTCTTTTTCTTCTTCCTCCACTCTTTATGGGTTAGGTGTCATATTCTGTATGTCTTCGTGTATCCCTTGACTGATTTTGTGGGTAGCTGATTTAATTTTGCATTTGGTTAGTATTTAGTTGGTCTACTTCTTTTGCTGTGGTTTTATTTTCTCTGGTGATAGCTTTTTATCCTTAAGCATACTTACATCTTGCAGGCCCTTTAAAATACACTGTAGAGATGGTTGGTGGGAGGTAAATTCCCTCAACTTTTGATTATCTGAGAATTGTTTAATCCCTTCTTCAAATTTATATGATAATCTTGCTGGATAGAGTATTCTTGGTTCGAGGCCCTTCTATTTTATTCCATTGAATATATCTTGCTATTCTCTTTTGGCCTGTAATGTTTCTTCTGAGAAGTATGGTGATAGCCTGATGGGTTTTCCTTTATAGGTGATCTTTTTTCTCTCTCTGGCTGCTCTTAATACTCTGTCCCTGTCTTGGATCTTTGCCATTTTTATTATTATATGTCTTGGTGTTGTCCTCCTTGGGTCCCTTCTGTTGGGAGATCTGTGGGCTTCCATGGCCTGAAAGACTATTTCCTTCCCCAGCTTGGGGAAGTTTTCAGTAATTATTTCTTCAAAGACACTTTCTATCCCCCCCTTTTTTTCTTCTTCTACTGGTACCCCTATAATTTGAATATTGTTTCATTTGGATTGGTCACACAGTTCTCTCAATATTCTTTAATTCCCAGAGATCCTTTTATCTCTCTCTGCCTCAGCTTGTCTGTATTCCTGTTCTCTAATTTCTATTCCATTAATGGTCTCCTCCATGTCATCTTATCTGCTTTTAACTTCTTCTATTATTTTTTTCATTTCTGTTATCTCCCGCCTGAATTCATCACTTAGCTCTTGAATGTTTTTCTGTAGCTACATCAGCATGCTTATGACTTTTATTTTGAATTCTTTTTCAGGAAGAGTGGTGATTTCAGTCTCACTGAGCCCTTTTTCAGGTGTTTGAGGCATTTTGGATTGAACAAGGTTCTTCTGCCTTTTCATGGCCCTGGAGTGATGGGAGTGGTCACTGGCAACTGGCACTGTTGTCAACTGGGAAGACAAATTCCCTTCCTATTTACTGGTCACTGTGCCTATCCTTTCTGTCTGTGCCAGTTAACTGCACATAAGGAGTGGCCTCTGGGTTAATCCCCTAAGCTTCTGTGGTTTGGGCAGCCTTCAGGATGGCATAGGGCACTGGTGTGGGTCACAGGTAAGAAGCACGGGTTCTGCCGCTGGAACAAAGTCCCTTCGTGGCTCCCGGTCTGCTGTCTGTGCCCATCTCTGCTGTCTGTGCCAGACATCCTTGTGCTGCAAGCAGCCTCTGGGTCTGGGCCAGTTACCTACGTGCAGGGAGAAGCCTCTGCATTAAGCTGTCGTTGCTGTAGGTGGTGCTGCCCTACGGCCGGTCTATAGCAATGGTGTGGACAGCCGTTTTGCATGCAGGTGCCAGCACGGAGGAAGGAATGACAGGCTGCTTATCACAGTGAGGTGACTCAGGGCTCTGTTGCCAACTGGAGTGATAGGGCGCCTGAAGCTTCTGAAAGTTCCCAGCCTGCTGGGCGTAGTGTGCCAGGACGATTTTGTTCAACTATAAAACCCTTGCCCCTTTATGACTTTTAAAGCACCTGCTTTTCTTTTGTTCCAGGGAAGCTGGTTGTAGGAACCTATTCGCAGTCTTTGTCTCAGACTTTGCTTTTCAGCTCCTCTAATCTCCAGAGCACCATGCAGTGTGCGTCTGTGCTCCTGGGGCAGCTTTCTAGGGCTGGTTATTTAGCAGTCCTGTGCTTCCACTCCCTCCCTGCTGTGATTCTTTTCCTCCTGCTGATAAGTTGGGGTAGGAGGAGTGCTGAGGTCCCGCCGGGTCATGGCTTTTTACTTTACTGTTTTCCATGAGAAGCTGACTTCTCCCAGATGTAGGCTGGATGGTATACTGTTACTTCTGGTCACTCTTTTAGGAATAGTTGTATTTACTGTATTTTCAAAATATATGTGGTTTTGGGAGATTTCTGCCACACTACTTACGCCACCATCTTTTCTTCCTCTACCTTTGATTATTTTTAAGCAAATTCTAGCATAGCAACCCATTTGTAAATATTTCAGTATATGTCTCTAAAAGATAGGGTATTTTTAAAAAAACATAACCACAGTAACATTATCATGTTGTATAAAACAGTATTTCCTTAATATATGTAGTTAGTATTATTCACATTTTCCTGATAGTCTTGTGTATATGTGAAAAATTTTGACTCAGATCCAAATAAAATATATACATTGTTATAAATCATTGTCTTTAAGTCTCTTTTAAGCTACAGATTCTCCCTTCATTCTTTGTTTCCTCTTGCTTTGTTGTTATTGTTGCTGAGGAAACCAGTGTTTTTTGTTCTGGAGTTTGCTAATTGTATCCTTATGGTGTTGTTTTAAGTGTTGGGTTCCTCTGATGCTTGTATTTTCTGCTAGATCTAAAAGCTTGAATGGCATTTATATTTTTTGGCAAAACTGCTTAGTAGGTAGTATTAGGAATTTCCATCAGGAGATATATTATGTTTGGTTCTCTCCTTTTGTTGTATTAGCCTGCATGATAATCATTTCCTAAATCAATTTGTTTGTTATGGGTTATAAAATTGTTAGCACCCCATTTCTTTTATTCCTTCTTAATTTATTAATTAGAATATTTTCAAAAAATTAATGACACTTCATCAACTGTTTGGTTACTCTAGGTAGAGTCTGGGTATGTAAGGCAGTATTGTTTCCAGTTTTCAAGGTTAATGTGTTAGTTTCTTTTTGTTTCCAATGTCCAAAATGTTTTTGTGAATTTAAGTATCATTATAAACTCATGGTTTAAATATTGATGTGTTTCAGACCATTGAGGTTATTATCCTAACTGATGTTCAAATTATCTCATTTTTGGCTAGAGGAAGTCTATTCAAATTAACTTCTGCATCCTGGGTAACTTACTTGTTTTCTGGTGTGACAAGATGTTTCAGGCTTATCGTGTGTTTTATTTCCTACACTTTTCTTCTCAAGGATCCCTGTTTTATTTTCACTGGAAATGCTATTTTGACAACAGTATTTGGTTGTTGCTCCAGGGTTGACTATAGTTTCCAGGCTTTTTCAGTAAGCAGAGGTCAGATATGTGTGTGTGTCTGTGTGTCTTTGTGTCTTTGTGTATGTCTGTGTCTATGTGCATTTAAACTAAAATATATCATTAGTTTTTCCTGACACTTTGATTTTAAATTTAGGCTTACACGAATTTTACTTAACTTTAGTGGTATTCTTTATTCAAATTTAGTAGTAAGTGTTTAACAACCTGTTCTTTGGAGTGGGTATCCTGATTTTTAGCTTTTTTTGTTGTAAAAACGTTTGCCAACTTTTTTGTTTTGTAAATAACCTCATCAGTGCTGATTTAAATAATTTAAATCACCTGGCCTATAGCTTCAAACTACTGTATTTTGGAAATTAGAAGAGTTCTTGGTGATTGTCACCAAGTAGATATATAGTTGAGTTAATTTGCTTACGTTAATTTTAGGAATTGCTTTTTACTTAATTTTGTTTCCGAATTAGGTAAATAATTTACATGTTTGCAAAGTATCTATGAAATCCACATAACAAGATTTATTCAAAGAAGTCTAGTTTCTCTCCTTGTCTTCTCTGCTCTATTTCATTCCTCCTCCTGTACAGAACCATATAAAAATTATGGCTTATCTTTACATTGTTTTATAATATAAGCAAATATCTCTATATTAGTATATATCTGTATCTACATCTATGTCTATATATTTTCTTCCCTACATAAGTAGAAGTAACCTACAGTTTCTATATCTTTGTTTCTTTTTTTTAGATTTAAAGGTATTTCTAGGAAATCAATCAATAGTAGAATATAGATATGTTCCTCATTCCTTTTTTACACTTGCATGGTACTTTATTGTGTATACCATATTTGCACATCATCTTCTATTAATGGTCATTTGGGTTGTTTTAGTTTTTTTTTTACTTAAATAAATAGTAGTGTAAAACAGTGGTTGTTAACTTTTAACCTCAAGAAGAATTACTGAGCACTACTTCTTCAGTTTCTCATTCAGTGGATTTTTATTATGTTGATTTATTTATCCAAGTGTGAATATTGTGTGTGCATGTGTGTATGTATGTGTGTGTGTGTTTAAACTATTACTTATGAAAAATTTTAACCACATATAAAAGTAGATGTGATAGTTCAATGAACCCCCATGCATCCATCACCTAGTTTCCGCAGTCTTCAACTCAGAGCACATTTTGTTTTTTCTGTATCCTCACACTTTTTTCCCTTTCTCCACTGGATTGTTTTGAGGCAAATCTCATGCTTGAATTTTGTGACCTTGATTTAATTACTTGATCTTACTTAGAGCCAGTTGTCTCATCTATAAATTGGGCATAATTATACCTATTTTCAGTGGTATGATGGTAAATGTTTAAAACCAGTTTTCTGGGGAAAAATAAGCCCTGATTTATAGTATTTGCCAATTTCTGTGATGTAAATACTTACACCATGACCAATTTTAAGCTGCCAGTGTGATGTCACTGAATTGGGAAAAGTTGGGAAGAGGCGTGTACAATCAGTTTTCTCTAGCTAGAGCGAGCTAGCTCCAGCATACCACGGCTGCTGTTTCATAGGGTTGTAGTTTGATTTATTGGGGGAAAAAAAAAGTGCAAGTCATACAGTAAGCATGAAAAAATGGTAGCTCTAACTGTTGTTATTATGATTCCTAGCTTAATGAGACTCCCTCTCACTTGAGATAGTCCTTCAACAAATTCTTGCTCATTACATGATTCCTGCCTCTAAACATTCAGTTCTCAAGACTATCAGAGGACCCATAAAGCAGTGTGATCCCATTCACTGACTTGCTCCATGTAATTGGCTTGCTACACATTATAATTAAAATAAAAACTTAAATACCTTGATCCTTCAGGGAATATAGTAAAGAAGTGTTAATATATTTACCTCCCAGATTTCATGATGAATATGAATTGTTTTGAGAGTTGAGTATAAAATTATTTTAGAGGTTTGTTTGTTTTGTTTTTTTTTTTTAGTCTTGTCATCATTAATTACCTGCTGCTACTGATAGAAACAGCTGGGGAATATTCAAAATTTCCGTTTATAGCTATGATATAATGAACAACATATGCCCAATTCAGTTTATCGTGGCTTGGCTTGCATGTTTAAAGTCAGTAAAACAAGTAATTGTACTAATGCCTTTAGAGGATGTGGCTTAATGATTTACTTACATTGCTTGACATTTTATTCATGGGGATTTAAAGAATGTTAACTGTTATCTTATTGTGCACATTTAAGAAAAAATTGAAGTGGTCTCAGTATCTTACATGGATATCTTCTCTTCCTTGTGCAGTCTTTTCTCAGTGAGCTGAAAGCATGCCAGACAAATCCTGAAACCCCTGTCACTGTGTTTTGTGCTCCATTTATTCACATTTTTGGAAAGTTGTGAAAAATTTGACACAAAAACAAAATCAAGCTTACAACTCTAGGTTTTGTAAAGAAAAGTTTGAGTGTCATGAAATTGTTTGGGAAAATCAAACAAAATTGGATACATTGTGTGCCATCTTGTTAAACCTTCAATTAATATTATACTTACATTATATTTTATCCAGTATTTGTAAGATTAAATATGAAACTGTCAAAGATACCAAATGTGCAGAGCATTATCATGATGAAACTGAAATATCCATTTTCTGAGTTGTAGTAATGTCAGAGTTAATGTCAGAGCACATATTCAAAAAGTGCACAGAACTGTTTTTCTCATTAAAGCTAATCTGATAATTTCTATAATCTTCTCTACTTTCTTCCATGCACCTGACTTTTTTTTAGAGGCTCCAATTTTAAAGCTAAAAGGATCAAATATTTGCTATGTTTTCCAGTGACAGGCCACATTAATAAGATTTGAAAATACAGAATTGAGGGTCTTTTATCTCTAGTCTTCTATTTTCTATGTGCTTTAAACAAGCCTGGGTTTAGATCTTCATTGTGTATAATAAAACATACAGGGACTTTATTCCTATAGGACTAGTATTCATTTCTAAGGGCATTGGATGGATGTAATAGGATCAATTAATTAGTAAATAAAATTTGCATCACATTTTCATCATTTGATATTATAAAGAATAAAAGCTGTTGGAGTGTTTTTCTGTTTTGTGTGCTAAAGCACCAAGTAATAAAGGTGATGACATAGGATGTATAGGGACACTAATTACAGTGCTGCTGGTACAGGTCAGAAAGAAAGGCTCTTGTGAATAAGCCATGTGTAATCAAATAATATATTTTTTCATGATGTTTAGGATTTGTAACTCTATACTTAAAACTACAAAAAATAAATAACCATCCAGTACCTCCCTGAAAAAATCTTATTTCTGTATATTTCTAACTCCTAGTCCCTATTGTAAGCTGTCAAAATATTTGGCTTGATTACTAAAATTTTATAATGTTATATTTATTAGGAACACAATCATCATGTCAAAAGCAAACAGACAGTATATTGAATTATAGTTGCTAACATTTACTAAGTACTGACTACAAGCCGGATACTAGTCTAAGAATTTTGCTTATATTAACTCATTTAATCCCCCCAACAATTCTAAAATTAAATACTGTTATAATCCCATTTATAAATGAGGAAACAGAAGTATAGAGAGTTTAAGGTGGCCAAGTACAGATACTAAACAGCCAAGGCAGGGTTTGCACCTGGTCTGCCTAGCACCAGCCCTGTTCTTCTTAACCATTACACTACACTGCATCCTATAGAGAACATTTAAAAGTAAAGGAGACATGATATATGTATTTAGATGCCATAGTTATCTCCTGGTAGTGTGGAAGGAGAGTTGAAGATTTCCAAAGAGCCCGCTAAAGAGGAGGCCTGTACAAAACATTACTATTGTAAATTGGATAGAAATATCAGTGAAGTCATAACTAGAGATAAGAGGTAGAAATTTAACCAAAAACCTTTGCAAAGCCTTAAAGATGTGGCTTTTTTCTGCCTCCTTCCTTGGTGATTGTTCTCCCAGAGTAGAGCTGATGAGCATATTTGATTTCTGTTGTTAATGGCAGACCTGTTTGCCACCACTGGATTTGCCTGATTGGTGGTAATTAGTGTAATGCTGGGCGGTTCTCTCCAGAGCGCTTTAACATCAGCTGTAAATCACCTGCTCAGCTCCCTGACTGTGAGCTGTGTGCCTCCCACCTGGCCCTGGGTGCGGGCATCCACCCACTTGCCATATTCGGGCAGAATCACACTCAGCCTCTGGGGGCAACACTGCCAATTAGAAGGTGAATTCATAGCTCTGTAGGCAGGCCCTTACGTGTGCAAATCCTGTTCTCTGTAATTGGAATTGCGTTTGTTAATCCCTATACACCTAGGTGAGACTGTATTTTCACCCCTGTACATTGGACAGAAAGGAAAAGAACCTGCTCAGAAGAGGCCAAATTAACTTCCTTTAAAAACTGGACTGTGTAGGTGGGCTTTTTGCAGTCACACTCATGAAATGCTATCACAGTCTTTCATGGAGCATTCCTTATATCTAACAAATATTGTAAAATCTACATTCAGTGACAGTGGTATTTCCTAGCTATGCAGTCAGTCTTTGGAAAGAGGTCTTGATGTTACCTCTTGTGACATCTTTATAAAGAACCATTTTATTATAATATAAGCCTAAGCTCTGCTTGGCTCTTAATTGATAGCATATGTTGGGCAGGTTTTCGGGGGAGGAAGTATTGTTAATTGAGTTGGCAAATACACTAGGATAGTTTTTCTAATAACTTTTGCTAGGCACAGTGACTTCTTGCTATTTGACAAATTTAATGATCATTATACTGCAACTGTCTGTATGTTCTTATGGGGTCAATGTTAGCCAGTGATTTTCAATATTAAAAAAAGTATGGGTAACAATGGGTTACCTCTGTTTACAGATGCATTTTAATTCAGAAAGTCATGTGGACTCCTGCATGCAATTTCCAATTGCAAAGCTAGATTTTTTCTAGCAGTTTTTGTCAACATAACTTGTTTTTTGATGCAAATTATCTTTCCCTGTCCTGCTGCCCACCCTTCTGACTTCCCTCATTAATTCTATATGCTATTATATTTTAATATACTTTGTATTGTAGGCACTCTTATAGTAAGTTTCCAAGCACTGTCTTGACACTCTTTGGTTTGTACCCATCCATCTTACCCAGTGCTACCATTTTAGTATTTCCTTCTAAGTATACACAATTCCAGTGGTCACTATCATTATGACTGCAGCTATACAAATTCTATTCTCTCAAAGAATGAAAACTAGAAATTATGTAAACTTTACCAGATATATAAGAAGCAATATATGATTATAAATTTGCATTAAAGATAATATTCATGAGGCCTAAAAGAAGCCATACAATAGAAATATAGTTCAGATTGATGCTTGGAATGATAGAATTTAGATGAAAAAGAAGAAACTTGAAAGGGTTCAAATAACCATGGTTTATTATACAAAAATGAAAACTATAGGGTAGAAACAAAATTAAATTTACCTTATCAAATAACTTGCTTTATTAAAAACATTTTTTGTGGTCATTCAAGTGAGTGTATATTCAGATAATCCCAGTATCATATTATTTTAGTTAAAGTAATATGCTTTGCTTAAATTGAAATCAATATATTATAACAATTTTTAAATAGCTGTATTTTATATATTTTTCTTTTCCTAATATATTTTAAATAGGAAGAGAACTTGAGAATTTCTAATACTATCTTGAAATCATTTAGCCTCAAGAAGTATGAAACACTCATTTTTCTAATCCAATATTAAAATTATTGCCTTAATGTAGTATGAATTTTAATAAAATTTAAATGGAAGTAGTATTGGTCATACTTGAAAAAATTTTTTCCTGTGATTTGTCTTTTAAAATGTATTGGTATTTCTTTTATCTGATTTGGAATCAGATGAACTAAAACATGACAAAATATATTTCGTGGTCAAAATAGACTCATAAGTGTGTCAATGCTTTCTTACGATACATAAGCTGCAACCATGATGTAAATAAAGTGCTTATAATAATTGTAATACTATATATGTTTAACTGTAATTTTTTCATGTTATGTGTGATTTAATATTTTTTAATTTATTAATTCAGTAAGAAAACAAAAACTGGAATTACTGAATGAAGTGCCTTTGTCAGAAAAAAATACACTGATCTTGTAAGTTATTAGGGCATGATAGAAAGTTAGGGCTCCTAAAAATAAATTTTAGTGGTATAAAAATGGCCAACATTTATATAGTATTTATTATATAGTTATGCATAATATTATATATTATTTGTTATATGTTAGGTATTGTTCTAAGCACATAGAGAGTTTATGTGTAATTTACCAAAGACCTAGCTAGTATGTGGCAGAGCTGGGATGCAAAACAAGACAGTTTGGCTCTAGAGTCTTTGCTCTTGATTACTACTGTATAGCTTATTCTCATCATAGTTTTCCTTTGACTGTTGTACAATAAACAGATTGTTCTTTTTCAGATCAGGAAGTATCATGGAGAAGAAGAAAGCAGACTTAGAAGTCTGTTCGCTCATTTAGCTAACAATTATTGAGTGATATTGTGCAAAACCAATAAGACCAAATCACTTCTTTCTTGTAAATCTGGTGAAGGAAATAGAGGTAAATGAACCATGATAAGAGTTTTATTAGAAGGATGTATTAATTAGGGAAATTCAGTTTTCTTGTGACAGATTAACTTCCAAATAGCAGCTTAACTCAACAGACTGATATGAGTCAAAGACTCTTTGGGGAAGTTGTCCTCCATGCAGGGACTCAGCAGTCAAAGACATTTCTATATTGTGGCTATGCTATCTCAGTGTGTGGCTTCTATTGCCACCAAGGCAAGGGAATAAAGAAACCTAGAGGACTCACATCCTCTTTCTGTGTTTCAACTAAGAAATAATATACTTCATTTCACTCATATACCACTGGTCAGAATTATTCACATGGCCCCCTTGAACTGCAGAAGCTAGAAAGGATTGGGGAGCACATGGCTAATTGGCGAGCAATAAATGCCTTGACCAAAAGGTGTGTACAGGTAGTTGAAGCAGAAAAGAGCTGAACAAGAGTTAGTTGGGATTCTACAGAAAGTTGACTGGACGGTGGTAGAAAAGGTCATAAAGTCAGTGTAGAGACTGGTGAAAGTAGTTATGAAATGCAAAACCTAAGGTTCTGGGAAGGAGCTGTAGGCAGAGTTTCTTCAGTACCATGGAGAGCTCCTGTCTTTTAAATTACTATGATGCCCTATGTCAGTTGTAATGCCTTTATTTAGCAACAGTTCATTCCATAAACATTTATTATGTGCCTATCATAGATTTTGTGGATAAAAAAATTCATAACATAACTAATAGTCTAATGGAAAAACAGATAACTCTGTAATACAACATAACAAAAAAGAACTATTCTCTGGGCATGAGAGTATGGATATATTCCTATATTAGCCTCGAGTACAGGAAGGAGTTGTATGGGAACGTTTCATGGAGGAGATGATTTATGATCTCATATGTGTATTAAATGATGAGTAAGAGTTTAGCCAAGCCAGAGGAAGAAAGGGTACTTTAGGCCAGGGGTCAGTAAATATTTTCTGTAAATGGCCAAATATATTTAGGTTTCTCAGGCCATAATGGTAAGTCTCTATTGTATATTCTTTTTGTTTTATAACTTTTAAGAATGTAAAACTATTCTTAGCTCGATGGTTGTACAAAAATAGGTCATGGGCCAAATTTGACCCATAGACCACAGTTTGCTGACATCTAGTCTAGGCAGAGAGATCAAATGCAAGATGAGAGATGTGTACATACAACTATATATAGTTTGGTCTTGATGGAGTATGAAATTTAAATTAGGCTCATGATAAATGAACCCAGAGAGATACATAGGGGATGGGATGTCATGTTGAGGAACTCAGGTCTGCTTCTGAGAGTGGATTGCCAATGAAGATTTAAACTGGTAGAATTATAAAAATCAGATTTGCATTTAAGAAAGATACATGTATTGAGAATTATCCTAAGGAGGCAGAACTGAGCTCAAAGAGATCAATTAGGAAGCTGTTGGCACTGGTGAAAAAAAGAGATGATGGAAGCCTGAAGCAAAGTTGTAGTGGGAAAGGTGGGCCAGAGAGGGCAGAGCTGAAAAATTTTGAGGTAGCCTCAGAAAGACTTAATGATTGATTGACTTGGGGTCAGGGTAGTTGTCAGCAATGACTCCAAGACTAGATAGATAGTGTTCTTCAACTGAGATAATAAATAGTATGCTAACCCACTGATGTTTCTCCTTCAGCAGGAGCTCTGATTGTTGAAGGGATTTCTGTCATTTATTCCAGATTTACACCATCTGGAGTCAGAAAGCAAGAGCACATCTGTCCTGAGGTGACTCCCTGGGAAATCTGTTAGGCTCTCCAGGAGGGGTATGGGGAGCTTATGCTCCTATCCATCAAATAGATTGACTGCTATAAGCAGTACCTTTTCTGTGGCAGAATGCCCATTCAAGGTAAGGGGTAAGGAACTCAGTATATAGGCTCATGGGAATGGTCCTAGAAGCCATGGCCTTTTAAAGCTACCAGTTATTTTAGTTCTTTTTAGAGTCAGAAATCCAGAACTTCATAGGCTCTGAACTTGCCCTCTGTGGTAGATATATACCATCTATGATTACCTAACAGTTTCATAAAGTTTCACACATTGTGAGTACCATTATCCCAAAAGAGAATTTCTATACTTCCTTACTAGGGTGAAGGCATATAACTTAGTTTCCACCTACTAGATTCACCCTTGTGAGACTTGGATATAGAAGTGTGATATGAGGTGGGGACTGAGCATGGGGAAATCCATGTTCAACCAAGTGCAGTAGTAGAAAGTTCTTTTTTTTTCTTGGAATAGTTGAGGAGGAGGTTCTGTTATTACAGTCCAAATATGGTTGATGCCAATGAATGGGCAGTAACAGCTGTTTTTATGTTGGACCAGACCCATGGTGTGGTAAACAACGCTCCTTGCTGCACAGCATCCAAGTTTATTCCTCTGTATCTCACAGGGACACTGCCTAATATCCCTAAAAATTCTTGTAATTAACTATATTGTATTCTGTGGTTTGCAACTGAGAATATCAGTAGATATACTCATGGCTTCAATTATATAATATTCTATAAAATTTCATGGGATGGATCAACTAGGGGAAATGCCTAAAAAGGCCTGTTAGAGGAATGATAATAAAAAAGGGTTAAGGTTGAGAAACACTGTCATAGATTAAATAGGCAACAGAGTCAGTTCACACTCTTACAGTGATGGTGTGGGCTATGATGGTCAAGACGGGAGAATGGAGGAGGATTCACTGCTCCTTTAAGATGCTGGGCATTTGAAGCTTGAAGACTGGGATTGTTATTTAAGCATTGATAAAAATACTTGATGAAACAGCTTGACCTGGAACAACTCCTATAACTCAGTAGCATAAAAACAAATAACCTGACTTAAAAATTGAAAAGAACTTGAATAGACACTTCTCCAAAGATGTACAGATGGCTAATAGATATGTAAAAGGTGCTCCACATCACTAATCATCAGAGAAATGCAAATCAAAACCATAATGAGATATCATCTCACACCTGTTAGGATGGCTATTATTTTAAAAAAAGATAACAAGTGCTGGAAAGATATGGAGAAATTGGAACTCTTATGCACTACTGGTGAGAATGTAAAAAGGTACAGCTACTAGGAAAACAGTGTGGAGGTTCCTCAAAAAATTAAAAAGAATCTACATATGATCCAGCAATCCTACTTCTAGGCATATATGCAAGGAGAATGAAAATTGGACCTCACAGAGGTATCGGCATTTGTATATTCATTGCAGCATTTTTCACAGTAGCCAAGGTTTAGAAACAACCTAAATGTCTATCAGAAGATGAATGGATGAAGAAACAATGGTATATACATACAATGGAACATTATTCAGCCTTCAAAAGGAATGAAGTCCTGCCAAGTGAAATAAACCAGTCTCGGAAGGGCAAATACTGCATGATTCTATTTATGTGAGGTATCTAAAAGTAGTCAAACTCATAGAAACAGAAAAGAATGGTGGTTGCCAGGAGCTGGAGGGGAGGGAAATGGACAGTTGCTGTTCAAGGGGTATAAAGTTTCAGTTATGCAAGATGTTTTGTTTTTTAAAGAAAGTCTGGCTGAGGCTCTTTCCAGCCTACTGCATTGGCTTGGGTTTATATCTTTGAAGTCTCCTCCTCTTTGGATTTCTCTGGCCTATGTAAAATATGACTTTTAAACTGGAGGTATGCTGTGAAACCAACACACACCAGGACAAGTCAGAGGAGCAGACACCAGGTGGTGAGGTGGAATACAGTGCTGGGCAGTTAGCATGGTGTGGTTAGCTGGGAAAGGCTGGGGCAGACAATGTGTAGTGATTATTTACCACCAAGCAGATGTTAGGGGTGTGGGGAGAGTATGCAGTATTAGGAGGAAAGGCAGCAGAGGTATACTTTGAACCGGTGGATCAGAGAGCTTCAGTTAAAGATAGTGCAGATTTTACATAGTTCTTTGGAAAAAATGTTGCTCTTTCAAACTCAGTGGCCACATAGACCTAAGTGTAACTGCGTGGCTTTGCCTCTTACAGGAGCACTTTGGACCTAAAGATGTCTCATTCACATCCATATCTAACTCAGAGATGTGTCTACCAGGAAGGCAGATGGTATCTAATAACTGTCTGATAAGAAACTGAGGTGTGTGTGAAAGAGAGAGCAAACAGTGAAGATGAGGGGGAGCGTGCAAGAGGGGCCCTCTTGCTGCTCACACTTAGATGGTTTGCAGTCCATCACTGGATTTGGACTGGAGTCTGTCTTGGAACAGAGGTACTGCCACTGAAGGACAAGGGAGAGGGGAAGCCAGTGGACAGTGTAAGATAAAAGACAGACCTGTGTTCAAGTGCTTGTGTCCATTATCGTTGGCAAGCCACTTTAATTATTCACTTGTTTCTGATAATTCTCCTTTATCTCTCAAATAGGAATGAATGAGCATAACAGTGCTAACTATGTGCCATATAGTCGTTTAATTTTCACAGCCACCCTATTATTATCATCTCTATTTTCCTGAAGAGGAAACTGAGGAATAGAGTGTTTGGGGAACCTGCAAGGTTCCACAACTCCTTCGTAGTGGAGCAAGGATCTAACCCCCAGCAGACCTCCTCTAGGATCTATGCTCTCCACCTTCCGCCTCTACTGCCTCACTGATAGTAATAAGGTAGTAATATGAGTAATACAACAGACACAGAGAAGGCATTTGGCAAGTGGTAATGCCGGGAAAGGAACAGCAAAGGAGGGCAACAGCAAGAATTCTCATGAACATGCAAGACATGAGGAAAGAATCAGGTTAACTTAGAATAAGCTCTTTTTATATTACTGACAAGAGGTGTGAAAATAGCACGGATCCTCATACATTTTCTAACTGATGCCCATAGACATGCAATACCAGAATGATTTTTAAAAGGTTTTAGTACTTTTTTTTGCTTTTAGACTTAAATCTGAAACCAAATGTCTTGAAATCAATGCTTTAAAAAGTAAACTGAGTGCACATGCATGAGTGCGTGTGCACGTAGCTTCCCTTTCTTGTGGTGTTACTTGACCACTCTTCTTTTCTTGTCCGTTTCATCAGGATAACACTTCACAGATAAGCTGCAATAGGAATGTTTTCAGGAAGTTCTGTGATTACTTTTCAGCATATAAAATCACATTTAGATTTGTTGAAATGTTTGAGTACATTGATCTAGCAAAGAAGGCAAATAATAGATAAGTCAAATTAAGTAAGCAGTTATTCACACTTGAATCAAGTGAAAAGATTAAGAATGACAAGAGAAGAATTCCATAATTTATTTTCTCTCTATACTTACAATGTAACACTAACCTCCCATACTAGATTTTCAGAAATCTATTTTTTATTAACTGATTGAAGCCTCTAGATATCCCTTTTAAAGAAAGAACAAATGATGAAAATAAAAGAAAATAAAAATCATCTTAAATATTTTTTTCTCTTACATTTCTTATGGACACATAAGTTCCTGACAAAACATACTACCATGGTTTCTGAAAGTGTTTGAAATAATAAAATATTTCTTTTAGCATTTCATCACTTTTATATATGAAGGTTATATTTTTCACAAATAAAAATTTATAGTCATAATGTACTTGCCCTTTATTTGCCATCTACAGATATATTAGCTCTTGAAACCCATGAAAAATAAACCAGAACACATCTCTACCCACTTCAACCATGGCAAATTACAAACTAAAAGATTTGGGTAATCCACATCTTTAATCTACAAAATACAGAAGAAATCTAACATGAATGTGTAATTTTCTCCCAACATTGGTTATTTTTGGTAATAAAATCTTCAGTGTGTTTCTCGGAAGCGAATAGCCTACACTTTTATGAGGTTATGTACATTTTATCTTAGAGATGGGGGAATCATAGAAATTGTAGTTAGAGTTCTGAAGACCCAAGATATGCACATTAGAAACATAGAAAAGTATTCCTGAGGGAAAATGAAG
This sequence comes from Smutsia gigantea, assembly GCA_032199065.1. Taxonomy (NCBI): domain Eukaryota; kingdom Metazoa; phylum Chordata; class Mammalia; order Pholidota; family Manidae; genus Smutsia; species Smutsia gigantea. The sequence goes on along the minus strand of JAVSCE010002356.1, from coordinate 15,749 downwards.
TTCATACAAGGTTTAGTCACAAACTTAAAATAACTGAAGACTTGTCAAGGAAAATGACATCCCAGAAGGCACAGAAATATGTATTACTGTCTTAAAAGGGATTATGGAAGCAACCTTAGAACAATTAAAGACACTGTGAACCTAATCTTGAAGTAGTGTAATGTGGATAAAAGAGGCTCTGGTATAGATTCCTATCCTTTATCCACAATTTGGTTGAGAAGACAAACAATTATTTTAAATTGGATATCCAGTGGTTCGAATGACTTAATGAATTTGAAACATCCATACTTTGTCAAAGGAATAGTTTTAAAGAGCTCCATTGATTCTTTCTTGATATAGAAGTTTGTGAATATTCTATTTTTCAGATATATGTACATAATATTCAAAAGGAAAATATATTTATAGCATGGATGCTTTAAAATCTTGCTAAAATCAAGACAGTTATCAATCTCGTAGAACTTCAGAGTTTGTTTGAAATATACTTACCTTCTTTGCCCAAAATTAGATCAGGAGAGCCATATTTCCTGAAGTGCTAACTTTCTCTCCCATTCCAGTTCTCTTGGAAAAGTATAGCTTTTTTTCTCTGGGGAAGAAATTCCACATGAAAATATTCTTGTATGACAGTTTACACATAGCCACAATGAAAATGAAATCTTTATTAAAACTATATTAACACACATGTATTTTCTATGTATATGTCCTTGAGGTACATGTAATTGAATTCTTTTATTGTAGATCCTGTTTTCCCTTTTTCAAGTTAATACTAAAAACTCAATATGTATCCTGTTATCCAGCATGCCACAGGGAAAGCACCATCGTAAATTTGAATTCGTTATCAAATTCAAATTCCATTGTTCCAAGAATAGGTTTCCAAATCACATATATTAATTAGATGGTATGTCTTTCATGACACAAAAGTCTTTAAGAAGACCAGTGGAGCAGATGCCATAAATTGTGTTTAATAGCACACTAGAAGCTGATTCCGACTGCTCTTATTCTCCTGCTTCTCATTTTATATGCACCTCTGCTCATTGTGTTTGCCTTTGTGAGACGTCCTCCGGTCTTTCTTCCATTCATTTAAATTGTACTCAGAGAGCTCTGGAGCTGAAAGGTGTCTTAGTGGTTATGGGCCAGCAGTTCACAGATGTCAGAACTGAAGCTTGAGAGGGGCCCCCTACAATGTCCTAACAACAGCATGAGGCAGAGTGAGGGACAGTCTTTTGATTATACCCTGTGACCTCATGTAAATAAAAGCAAATGTGGGAAATCTTAGCTCCTTCAAGACTTGTTCATCTACCTCTGCACTAGAGCCCCTTCTGACCATAGCAGGGGCACTGTGCAGACCCAGGCCACACTGCCCACTTTATCTGTGACCAGGAGCAGGTTCTTTTCTCTCCATGGTTTCCATGTCCTAACCAGTAGAATGGAGAAAAAAATAGCTCCTACTTCTCAGAGTTGTTAAGAGCCTCAAATAATTAAAATTCGTGAAGCACTTAAGAATAGTGCCGGTCCATAGTAAGTGCTCCATGAGCATTAGTTGTCATTATAATTGTCCATATTAAACACTCTTTCTCTCCTATTTTGTATTTGTCACAAATACCACCCAGTTAGCCCTTACTTATTTTCCAGCCCTTTTATTTAGAATGTTAGTTTATTCTGGTTTTCTCATCCAAGCCCAAGCCATTCAGGCTAAGACTGTGTCCTTGATTTCTTCTGTGTACCTCCATAGGGCTTAAGAAAGTGTTTGATGCAAAACAGGGATTCTGTAAATACTGGGTTTTTTCTGCTAGTTGATATTAAGATAAATAGATTTCCCTCTGGCCAGCCTTTAGATGTTCTCCAAGAAAATGCCAATTAAAATGTGGTAGCAGTATAGTACACTGTGCTCTGTTAAAAAAGCAAAGACTCTATGTTTATTGCAGCACTATTTACAATAGCTAAAATATGGAAGCAACCTAAGTGTCCATCAGTAGATGAATGGATAAAGAAGAGGTGGTACATATACACAATGGACTACTATTCAGCCATAAGAAAGAAAGAAATCCTACCATTTGCAACAACATGGATGGAGCTGGAGGATATTATGCTCAGTGAAATAAGTCAGCCAGAGAAAGACAAATACCAAATGACTTCCCTCATTTGTGGAGTATAACAACAAAGCAAAACTGAAGGAATAAAATAGCAGCATACTTACAGACTCCAAGAAGGGACTAGTGGTTTCCAAAGGGGAGGGGTGAGGGAGGGCGTGTGGGGAGGGAGGGAGAAGGGGATTGTGGGGTATCATGATTAGTACACATGGTGTCGGGGGGATCATGGGGAAGACAGTATAGCACACAGAAGATACCCATGCTTCACCCCAAACCAGTTAACTCAGAATGTCTGGGAAGCAGTGTTTATTCATCCTCACTGCTGTGCAGCCACGTTGGAGAATTACTGTCCTGGACTGTTGGGTTGCAAAAACGTTGTTCTGTCCCATATTTGTCCAGGGTAGGGCATGAGGTAATTGCGACAATATAGCTACCTTATAAAAATCTGTCAACTAATATGCAGCCTAGACATTGACTCACTTTCTAAGAGGGGTTTTTGGGGAATGAGGAAATATTTCAGTGTGAATCCTGTCACCAAGGCTCTGAAACCCTGAATTTTTGATTCATTTCCCTTCCCACATGACTGGCTAGAACTTTTGTCTTCCTTTTTGGTTGGGCTGCCTCCTGACGATGTGTCATTTTCCACACACAGGATCCTGCTTTATGCCCGGCCAGGGGGAGTGGCCATTCCTGAATCATGGCTATTGGGTGTCCTTCTGCACTCTGTGATTTTCCTCGGCATTCCTTACCCTCCCTAACCTTGTTGTTTTTCTGGCTTGATGAATTTTGTCTCAAGATCTAGCTTTAAAAAAATTAAAACTTGAATGAAAAAAAATCATCATCAGAATACATCATAATACATATTTCTATTTCTGGCCGGTATGACCTATTCTTTTAGTCTAGAAGATTCTATTTTACTAGTTAGTGCAGCATATATGTTATAATTTCTATTGTATTTTTTTTGGTTAAATTATTCTAGTGTTTATTCAGAAAATACTTCTTGAGTATCTATATTGTGCCAGGCATTGTGATAGTTGCTTAGAATATAAAAATTTAAGACCAAGTCCTTCATAGACTCCTTGGAAAGAAGGTCAAGGTCTGTGATGGAGGAATATTTGAACTGCTTTGATGACATGTAGGAAGAGCACCTATCCCAACATGGGGATTCTGTACTAGATGTGTCATATGTATTAGGTCATTTAGTTCTCACAATAACTTTAGCATGGAGGGGACATGGGATTTCCATTTTACAGACAAGAAAACTAGATCTCAGAGTAAGTCATTTGCCCAAGTTCACAAAGCCAGTAAATGAATTTTTTATTTAAATGTACAATCCTGGCCATGTTTTTATTAATAGATTTTATATTAGAGCAGTTTTAGGTAACAGCAAAATTGAATGGAAAGTACAGAGATTTCCCATATACCCCCACCCCCACATACACAACCTTCCCTGCTTTTGGCATATCACACCACAGTGATATATTTGTTACAGCAGATGAACCTACATTTATACATCATTATCACTCAAAGTCCATAGTTTACATTAGGGTTCACTTTTGATGTTAGACATTCTATGTGTTTTGATAACTATATAATGGTATGTATCTCCCATTGTAGTATTATGCAGAATAGTTTCACTGCCCCCCAAATTTTCTGTAGTCTGCCTAATCATCCCTCCTAACCATTCTAATCCCACTAACCATCCCTCCTAATCCCTGGCAACCACTGATCTTTTTACTGTCTCCATAGTTTTGCCTTTTCCAGAAAGTCATATAGTTGTAGTCTTAAATAGACATTTCAGATTGGTTTCTTTCATTTAGTAATATGCATTTATTTATCCATATTTTTCCGTGGCATGATAGCTCATTTCTTTTTATCTCTGAATAATATTCCATTGTTTCGATGTACCACAATTTATTTCTCTATTCACTTACTGAAGAGCATCTTGGTTGCTTCCAAGTTTTGACAGTTGTGAATAAAATTGCTGTATACATCCATGTGCAGGTTTTTGTGGTCATAACTTTTTTGTTATTTGGATAAATGACCAAGGAGCATGATTGCTGGGTCATATGGTAAGAGTATGTTTGCTTTTGTAAGAAAATGTCAAAGTATCTTCCAAAGTGGCTGGACTATTTTGCATTTTCATGAGCAATTAATAAGAATTCCTGTTGTTCCACAACCTCACCAACATTTGATGTTGTCAGAGTTTTGGATTATGACCATAATAGGTGTGTAGTGACATTTCACTGTTTTAATTTGCAATTTGCTAATGTCACATGATGTTGAATATCTTTTCATATGATTATTTGCCATCTGTATATCTTTTTTGGTGAGGTGTCTGTTCAGGTCTTTTGCCCATTTATTAAAAATTGAGTTCATTTGCTTATTAGTTATTAATATTTTATACCTGAGGTAAACCTAAGAGAAACACCTTATTAAAAAAGAAAAAAAAAGCATTTCCTGAAAGCTCAAGTGGAAGCTGACCTGGCCCTCACAGCTAGGCCATGATGTTCTCATGTTGAACAGAAGAAGCTTCCTGGAACATTGACATCAGACAAGGCCACCCTGAGACTGTGATGGCTTGAGCCCAAAACAAGACCACTTTGAAATCATGCCTGAACACAGACAAGAGCAAGAACATGGTGCAAACCATAAAAATTGACCAACATTCTCCTCTCCCTGCTAACATGACACTGCTGCCTTTTAATCAATCACAGCTTTAGCTTTACTGCATTCCTCATGTTCTAGATAAAAATTATTAAGATACTCAGTGATAAAATGCCCCCACTTACTGACAGCACCAAATCCAGAAGCCAAACCACCTTTCCCTGTAACATCTCCAAAGGACTAGGTTATGGTGGGCGGGAGCAGTTCGCAGAATGTAAGACTTTCAGTACTAAAGTCAGGAAATCCCTAGGTAAGCTTCATCACCCTACTCTCTAAAATATTTTAGCAAGCCCCTCCTACCACCCTCTTACTGAGATACCTTCCTGTCCAGTAGTGTTTGGTCTTCCTTGCTGTGAACACTTCCAGTCACCCCAGCCTTGCTATGCAGCATGTGGTCCTCATGGTCTTTGGTGATGCATAGAGACCAGTCAACAAAAGGGGAACAAAGCAAAGACCATAGCAACGAATTTAGAAGATTACCCCTTAACAATAATGTTTTAATTGATTAGTTTCCTTCTACCAGTAGAAAGTGAAAAATTGCATAACTTTATGGGGAAGCCAAACAGCATGATGAATCTTAACATAAAAGAAAATGTCCAGAAAATATTGTTATGCCATGTTAAGACAGACTTTGCTTTGTTGTTTTTATAACAACTTGCCTTCTTTTTTGTCTCAGGGATCATGTCCGATCACCAGTTTGGTGATCAGTTTATGTGCAGCGTGGTGGCTTCTCATGTGAGTCACCTGCCCACGACCAACCTCAGCTTCGTCTGGATCGCTCCGCCTGCCAGCACAGGCTGTGTGAACTTCATGTAAGTCCCAAAGTGTCTATGACAGGCATGGGAGGCAGCTAGACCTCTCATGGGGTTACATAGAGTAACTATTTGCAAGTACTTTTGTAACAGGTTTACCTTATTTAAAGCTACTAATTCTGGTGTCAAAAAGAGGTCAATACTGTAAAAAACATTAACTCTGGCAGTTTATTTTTGCATATTTATACCTCAAGTTCTAAATTGGATTTTAGCTGATGAAAATGCACAATAAGATAAACGTGTCTAAAGAAACAAATATTCAGAAAATAAGATGAAAGCAGCTACCAAAAAAAAAATGCCATGAGGCTTTACACACATTTTGGCAAAAGACTGCAAACTTAGCTTTCAGCTTTCTGGCCACTAGAGCCAAAAAGGAAATGTGATCAGTTAGGCGATTCATGGTGGTAAAAAGTCAGGGACTCAACAGAGGACAGTGGAGAAGGTAGTGGGCAACACCCAGCCACACCCTTAGGTAAGTACTGCACTGTGGCTCAGAGGTTGTGGCTTGTGACGTCTCAGTGCAGGCTGCATCCCATCCTGGCCCCAGGACATGATGGCTCATCCTCCTTAGTCACCTCACTCTTTTTGTCCATACCATTTTCTTTTTACTTCTACAACATGATATACTTCATTTATTTATGTGTATCATTTATTGTCTGTCTCTTCCTGATGAAATGCAAATTGCTTGAAGGCAAGATATTTCTCTTGTTTTGTTCAGTGTTGCCCCAGCTGTCTAGAGCAGACCCTGGCACACAGTAAGCACCTACTAAATATTTGTTGAGTCAGTGAGGCCAATGGAATTAGGCCCGAGGCAGTTCAGAAAAGCAGCTAATGTATGGGCAGTCAGGCAGAGTATAGAGTGAGGGCATGTTGAATGGTTTTCTGTTCTAACCTTCTGCTCAGACAGCAAAATCCCATAAAACCTGCAATACTCCAAAATTTACTACTTACTAATATATAGTTCAGTGTCAAGGGTCTTGTGGCTCCCACCCCACAGATTATATACTCTTTCTGCCTATCCTTTGGGTTACCCAGGCTACAAACATCAAATCCATCCCAGCCAGCTTGGTTGACATTTATACTCATAATTTTCTCCCCCAAAAAGTTTTTCAAATTGAACCCTTTCCTTCCAGTACCTCTTGCTAAGATGATTGTTGTAGCTTCCTAACTGGTCTGTTCACCTTTAGCCTATTTCTCCTCTAGTCCATTCTGGACATTTTTGTCCGGTTAATCTTCCTAAAGCACAACTCTGATTACTTAAAACTTGGATATTCGGAAATTCCCTTCTGAAGGCCAGCTCTTTTTCATGGGTTTGAAGGCTCTTCCCAATCTTGCTGTTTATCATCTCTCTTGTCTCCGATAGCATGCACCTACTGTAGGGCACATGCTGGCAGGACTTACCACAATTCCTTAAACATTCAATGACTTTCTCTTTTTTCCATGCTTTTCCCTTGGCCTAGAATCCTTTTTTACTCTCATTTCCAACTGTTAAAATCCTACCCAATCTTCAAGACCTGCTTAAAATGCCAACTCTTCTATAAAGCTTTCTAGGACATCAACAACAGAAGTGATGTGTATTGTCATATTTTGCTCATACCTCTATTATAATGCTGATTATGTTTTACTATATATTTATTTCTTGCCTTTTCTATTAGATTGGACAGGGACAAATTATTTCTTCTTTGTGATTCCCCACAGGTGGTACAATATCTCAAACATACAAATCACAGAAAATGCCCCTTGAATTATATGATGTTCAATATTGTCTTTTCCTTTATCTTAGTATGATCTCTGACTCTCTTGGCATGCTGCATCTTATGCATGTTGGCATTTGGAAGGATGCCAATTCTTTCTATGACAACTTCTTCACTTAAAACAAGAATTAACTTTTTAAAAGAAGGAACACACAGCAGATCGATGCCAGCAATAGAGAACTACATATTTCCAAATGAAGTTTTCAATTGAATCTGTTTTTTAAAAAGATTTGATGGCTTAGGGTTTCACTGTTCTGGGATATCAAACTCTTATTTTCTTCTGAGCAATAACTTAGGTATTTAATGTCTTAATCCCAAACAATGTTAGAAAAATACAGTTTACTCAGAGGTAATTTTTACTGACTGCAGAGAAGTTTACCTGTCCTCACCTGTATTTCCCATTGCTCTTTTCATCATTCTTAATAAATGATAAGTCTCTGCTTATTGTAAGCCATGACTGTGTCGAATGTTACAGAGAGTAGCTGCTTCCTATGTGCGCAAGATGCTTTTGTTGATCTTTTTTCCTAATTAGTTCTTGAGAGAGTACAAGAAAACTGAAGCTTGAACGTGAATCACTAAAGCAATTCATTTGAAAATTTCCAACCTCAAGTCTTACAATTTCTTACCTTTGTTTCTTACTGTGGTATTTATTATGTGTTGAGTAGAGCTATATATAAGAATTAGTATCTGTATTTAGTATATGCTCTGTAATACTTGAAGGGCATTGCTAATGTCAACATTAATCTTAAATATAAATAAAACTAAAATAACACAAAATCTGTGGCACTTGAATGCAAATGTACCATGATTCTCTTTTCTGACTAACCTAAAAACTTAAAACTTTCATTTTTTTTAAGATAGGAAGAATTACTTTTTAGAAATTAACTTCAGTCATGTTTTTATGCTTTTGTAATATATTTTGTATAACTTTTTCATATTGCTAGTTAATTCATACCATTATTTAATTTTTTACATGTGTATTTTCTTTTTTAACTGGATTTTAAATCCCCCAAGGTAAGGTTCTGTGTGTAGTATTTTACATGTTTAATAGTTACTAATATTAAACTACAGATAGTCCTCAATTATAATGATATCATATTTCATTGATTCTAAGGTTCAGGTTTTTTTTTTTACATTTGGAGATCTCTGAGGTAGAGGTGCTTCTGACATTAATGGCATCTTACAATTATAATTGGCAGCATTTATTTTATTTCTTAATATCTTGCAGTTGATGGTGTCTTGGATTTGAAGAAACCCAATTATTTATCATTTATCATATGCATGGTCTCTCTAAAGCTGGCAATTGAATTGACCCTACACCCAATTCTGAAATCTGATATTAGTTCAGCAGCTATATGATGTGCACTCTGTGATTTTAAAACCCAGTTATCTATTTAAAATTCTTTAAAAAAAACCCATAGTAAGAATTATGGAACATTTAAACTGAAATCCAAGACTTCCATATAATGTGCTGTGTGTACTTTTCCCAGAGAAGGGTAAGTGGCATACTGTCTGAATAAACCAGTGTTTCTTGGTAAACCACTTAGCCACACAGTCATTTGGGCTGTCTGTTTACTGCCTTTCTCGTTAACAATAATCAGATGAGAGACACAGAGGAGAGGATGGCCTGAGGATGAAATTGCTGGCTGTACTCATACAGACCTGTAAAATGGATCATAACTGAAGTTATTTGTGATTAGTTTTATGATACCTGTTGATGATATTTACATTTTTAGTGATAATTTCACTCAGAGATCTGCTTAATATCCAGATCGTATGACAGTATAGTTTGTCTTTACTTTTATATTTGATTAGTCTTTAGTGACTAGTAAGCCTCAACTTAAAAGAGACAATCAATTATCCAAAGTTTTTACACATAAATCCAAAAAAATAAAAAGGGAAAGTCTGGGGTACAGAGAGAAAGGAGGAGGAGGAGGAAGAAGAAGAGGGGACAGGCAAAAAGGTAGAAAAAGTAGGAACAGGATGAGGGAAGAAAGGAAAAAAAGAAATATCCAAGCCACCTAACCCTAAAAATTATGAGAAACTACCAGGGAAAGGGAGTTGTAAAATAACAACTACAACATTAATATTTTTGAAAATTTACAATGTGCTGGCCACTGTCTTAAGTAGTTTACATCTTTTAATCCATTTTACTCTCACAGTAATTCAGTGAAGTAGGTGCTATGATTATCTCAATTTACAGATAAGGAAATTGAAGTACAGAGATGTTAAATAACTTTGCTAATGGAACTCACCTAATGATTGACACAGCCTGGATTCAGAAGACAGTCCAATTTCAAAGAGATGATTTTGCCACTTCACTACAGTTGCCTCTAAAATGCTCACTTATCTATTTTATTATGGTAAAAAACCCATGGTGTTGATACAATGAAAATTTAAAATAGAGTTGGTAGTGTGGTATCAAAATCTCTCAGACTTTTTAAAGTGAACAAAATGTGTTTGTTATCCCCATTTTGAAATCTATCTCTATACAAGATATATTATCTAATTCATTCAAATATCAATAGGCACTGATGTAAATTTCTGAAATGTGGAGAATACATTAGACTAATACGTCAAACATGGGTTTGATCTTGATATGTATGATGTAGCTTCATTCTCTGGATGATGATTTTATCCCATCCCTTGTCACAAAGAGATTCCATTTAGGGAAGGAATGTGTGAATAAGACTTATCACCACTGGACTTAGGTTTAACTGCTTGGACAAAGATACTAACATAATATTAAAGTAAAAATACCAGATTTGTGCCTTAATTAGTGACAATTTAACCTTAAGTGAACTCCCTCAAAACAGAACAGAATGAATCAAGCAATGTTCTATTTACGATACTAAAACAAACTACAAAAAATGAACTCAGGTCAATAAAAAGGTACACAGGTGGACCATCTTTGAACATTGATATTTTAAAGGAAGATTCTCCTAGAGGAACCATTTGTTTGAAAATACACTAAACAAGAAGACAAAAAAAATCGTTTTAAAAATTGAAGATACTAGCAGTTTCTAATACCAGACGGGTTTGAAATAATGCAGATGCAAAGATTTGAAGTGCTGCCTTGAGCGTGTTTCAGATGCCTTTAATTTTTTATGAGAACCATTCCAGTCTGTTTAGAGGCTTCCTCAGAAAAGATAGTATGGTTGCCCATTTATTTCCATCCATCAGAAGAAAACATTGCAGAAGTATTTGCCTTGTTACTTAAACATTGAAATAAGATCAAGGATCCCCCCCCCATGGGTGCATTTATTGGGAGCGCATTCAAAACTACATAAGGATGCCAACAACTGATACACACAAATGTTATTTTACTTTCTAGGTTATATATAGCTTAATGCAGAAATAAATTACTTCTCATGTAAGGCTGAAATGATTGTATCCACATGGTTTGATAAAACCAGATATGCTATTTTCTAAAGGAGGAATTTCATCTGTCTCCTAAATCACAAGTCTGTTATTTTTTTTCTTTTTTTAAAAAAGACATTTCCCACCTTGAGACAATTATTTCAGTTCTGCTCAAAAATATTCCTTTAAATGACAGAATAAAAAAAATATTACCTACCCTTAAAAGTGAATGGCCGGGGGCCTAATGATAGTTCTCACTTCCCTGTAGGCCCCTGTTTTTCATCAAAGTTAAATAGCCAATTAGACTTGGACAAGGAGACAGTCTTAAGTTCAGGTACTAATGAGTATTCTTATTTATCAACATTTCAGCAAATGAAGTCAAGATGCTTCTTGGGGATTTAATTTTAGGGAGTGTGGTAAAATGCTGAGATAAAATATGTCCATTAATCTCCAGGAATGTGTGAAAATACTATTTTTGTTATATTAATTATGCAACATATTTTTTTAAATTTACAGATATTCAAAAGGCAAAATGACTCCCCTCATTTTTTCCTGTCTCTTCCCTCACTGCCTGTCTCCTCCTTCCAAGAAGCCACAGTATAAATAGCACTGGCTGTATTAGGACAGTCTACCAGTCTCACTGTGACACTTTTCTTTGAATCACAGTCATCAGACCATTAGAGAAGTAGAGGTACTTTATACTGGGAAAAATCTTACTATTTCAGTACTAAAATGTTTTTAACTAGGGACTTATATCTATGGAATTTTATCCCACAGTAAATAGTTGTGTTAGTGAATTTGTCCTTTAAAAAAAAAGTCTCTGCTTTTTTCTTTTTAGGTAGAGATATTAGTTTTTCCTAATGTTAAGTCTAGAAGAAAAATAAAACCTGTGACAAATCCACCCCTCCCTTCATGTAATGGAATCATAACTTGTGAAGGGTGTGTAAGTAAATGGGCTGCGGTTTGGAACCCAGGAGATGCTTCTTATTACAAGGCTTTGTGGTTTAGCTGGGATTACTTCTCCATTTGGCACTTACTATTTAAAACCACACGGAACATTTGTAAAAGCAAAAAAATAAAAAAATAAAAAAACTAAAGTCAACAAATCTGAAAGCTTTATGTATTACAATTATTAACAGTTCTCTATATCTACCAGAAATTTCCTAAATGAGATATGGGCCGAGATTTGGGTTATTTGTCTATAATTAGAATTGAGCAAGTCAGTTTTAAAGGCCTCAAGTGAAATTATTATTTTTTCTTCAAACTGCGTATTCAGTAAAAAATAGTGATGACAAAAGATATCTGGGATACAGGTGAATAAATTTTTCTCATGATAGCAGCAACTCCATGGTTTGCTGATACAGTGACTTGGATGATGTATACTAGCAGCAGGATTTTATTTAGCTCTGCTTTAGTAAAATCTCTGAATATTAAAGCATTACTACAAATATGAAATAAAATTTTGATCACTTCTTCCAGATAAGAATTTTTTAAAGGACTGATCTTGTCCACTTTAACTTACTTGGCTATGCATATGTGTGTGTATATTTATATATGTGAATATATTTATATACAGAAATATATGTACATATATATGTGTGTGTGTATACATATATATGTATATATATGTATATTTTAATTTGTTTTGAACTGTACTTTCTAACATGGTAGCTACAAGCTACATTTGGTTATTTAAATTTAAAGTGAAATGAGATAAAATTAAAAATTCAGTTCCTCATTTCCACCAGCCACATTTCAAGTTCTCAGTAGCCACATATGTCTAGTGACTATTATCCTGGACAGCACAGATCTAAAGTATTTCCATCATCAGAAAGTTCTAGTGTACAGCACTTTTTAGAGAATCTAATGATTTTTTCCTTTAACGTTACCTTAACATTTACAGAATATAACTATGTACTTCAAAAATATATACAGGAGTAAAGCTAAGATTTTGCAATTATCCTGTGAACTTGAACCATCATAACTGCTAACCTGGCCAAATAAGGTAGTTTTATGTAAAAATTTGGTTACCTAACTGTTCCTTTTCATTTTGTCTGCTAGTGCAGCAATTTCTATGGTCTTTAACATTATGGGCACTGTTAGGCCGAGGGACAGGTGAGGATCTGGTTGCCTTCTCATGGTGCTCAGGGCGTAGTGCTGCTCTTTAGCTGTTCTGGGCTAAGGATCCTTTCCTCTCCTCGACCCCACCCCTTGGTATCAGCCCCTGCTCCCATGCTGCCAGTTGTCCCCCATTCCGTGCCAGTGTTTTAAGTTCTGTGCCTTTTCAAATGTGCCTTTACCCCATGAAAATTTACTACCATGTGCCTAATGTTTAAAATTAGCTGGTCTGGAAGGCTAACCATTATTAATGTGAAAATAGTGATAATGGAATTAAAATACCACTTGATGATGATGATGAGAGTAGTAGTAAAAATAACAACTTTCATTTAGTGAGAACCTGTGTACCAGATAGCCTACTAAGTTCCTGTACTCCCCCCAGAACCACTGTTACTGAAGGAAGAGCTTGAAGAGCTCACAGAGATAGTTGTCTTATGTGTCCTTTTAACTGCCATCCTATATTACCACTCCATGTCACTTTTAAAATAATAATTATGAAGACAGTATAGCAGCTTGGGAGATGCCTTGAATATTAAGTGACAAAAGCATAAAAAATTTATTTCTACAATTTCAAGCACATTAAAATTATTTTTTTCAGAGGACTTCTGGCATCGTGGAAGACTGGGCTGGCGTGGCAGAAACTCTTGCTGCTAAAATCACATAAAAACTTTAGCTAGGATAAGTAAATATTTAAAGTATATATAACACTTGTTTGAAAGAAAGTGAAAACACGAGGTGCCAGAAGAAAGGAGAGGTGCAAAAGCTGTATCAGGAACGGGGAACTGACATTGTGGTACAGCTTTTTAAAACCTGGTTTCAGGTTCTAGCCCTGCAATTTTAACCTAAGTGGGACCTAGTGCTGTAATTGTGAGCCCCTTCAAAGACAGCAGGAAATAGGGAAGGAGAGGGAGCTCGCACTGGGCCCACTGCATGAAGCCTGGATCCTCAGCATATCATCCAACTTTTCCTGGAAAAACAGCAAAGAAGCTTGTCATCTGATTGGAGCCTTTGATAGAGATAAGTTACTTATAAGAAACTAAAACTCTCAGCATGTGATGAGTCTGAATTTATATTATTAACCTGGTACAGAACATCAAGTTAAGAAGTTAATATCTAATAGAAGTTTTAGAAGGAAAGAATAGAAAGAATGAGGACAGGCATATTTGAAGAGATAATAATGGAGAATTTTCTAGGACTAAGGAAGATGTGAGTTTTTTCTATCTAAGCAACATAAATAATTTAGCACTCGTATAGATCATAGTGAACCTTCAGAACACCAAATACAAGGAAAATCTCAAAGGCAACCAAAGAGAAAAGAGATTTCCTATAATTTTAGTCTGGCAGGAGGGTCTTCTCATCAACAGCAAGAGATACCAGAAGACAAAGAAACAGTATCTTCAGACTGATGAAGGAAAATAATTGTAATCCTAGAATTCTGTACCTAGGTAAATTATCAGTCAAGTGTGAAAAACAAAATGAAGGCATTTTTTAAAAAAACTAAGATTTTTACCACACAGAGACCATTTTAACGCAAGATTTTTAAAGGATGTGCTTCTGTTAAAGAAAACAAATTCAGAAGAAAGGTGTATGATGTAAGACTTTATGGTGTGATGCAATACTTAATAATTAGTAAGCATGTTACAAATTCCAAATAAGTATTGAATATACAAGAAATGTATATATAAAATATACACCAATAACAATTTTTGGATAGAATTTAGAGGCAAAGAATAAAATGCTAATCAACATCAGTGTGTAAGTTGGAGAGAGGGAAGTCAGTATTAAAGTTTTCTAAGATTCTCCAGTTATTGTGAAAGAAGGTTATAGGCTTAGTTAAAGATGATAAAAACATAAATTTATAGAACAGAAATAAAAGTTAACTTCTAAAATAGGGGAGGGAATAGGGAAAATATTATAGAAAACTTAGTCTCTTAAAAGAAAGGAAAAGTTAACTTTAAAAGCATAGAAGTATAAAATGTAATATAAAATAATATAAATAAGTATAAATACATATATATTTACAATAAATGTAAACAAATTAAATTCACCCGTTAATGCACTATAACTTTCAGAATGCAGTTTCAAAAATCTAGCAATGTACTTTTTCCAAGAGACCAACCTAAACAAAATGGCACAAAAACATTGAAAGTAAAGAGATGGAAAAGATATACTGGGCAAGTGCTAACAGCAAGGAAGTTGGTGTCATTATGTTAATATCAGACAAGATAAGTAAAGGTAATAATATTAGAGGTAAAGGATAATTACTTAAGAACAAAATAACATGCATATAGACAAAACTGAAAATTGCTGTTGAAGTGGCAGGGTACAGAGTATACATTTCTAATATTTCTATTATAATATAATTATAAAATTATTTGGAGAAAAGTATTTAAAAATTATTTCTTGAATGGATGAATGAATGCATTCATACATGAATAAAAAATTGCATGAATGCATGAATGTATCAGAAGATTGTGCTAGAGAATTAGGATTCATACTATCCCATTTAAACCTTTAGACATGCACTAGTCACAGCTGACTTTATAACATTTTAGGTACTCTGGAAATATCAATTGAGACATTTAACAAAATTTTATCAGTATTTAAAATTCTGATTTGCCATTGGTTTTTCTCTAATAATTCAAGTGATACTATATAAATTCTTCTAAATAGAAATTCGGAAGGATTAAACATGCTGGAATACAAATATTTCTATTGTTCATTACGTTATTTCCTGTTTTTGAATGTTAAGACTATCATAAACTATAAAGGTTAATGTTATGAACAGTATTTTTTTAATGGAAAGGCCCAAGTCCATGTGAAAAAAAATGTTTTAATAGTTTAAGGAAATAAAAAATATAAACCACATATCTTCTGGAATATTAAGATTACCTCTTTAAAATTAAATAAGTTCATATTCATAAGTTGCCTAATTTAGCACTGAGAAATAC